>DWLI01001265.1:0-16240 GCA_018249915.1 Cecropterus dorantes dorantes | reverse complement strand
AGACCGCCTGTTGCATACGACGTTTCTACATTTTATGATATTGTTATTTTTGTTAATGATTATAGTGTGCAATAAAGAGTATTCTATTCTATTCCTTAGGTGTAACACGCATCTATGGCTAACCTCAAGTAATCCTGACCTTATCTGAGATTGATTATGGGTGTCAACGGGCAGTGGCCATTTAATAACAGGTGGACTGCATGCTCGTTGCTACATCCCTATTATAAAAATATCAATGAGGAAAAATGGACAATGTTCAAATTACTCTTTTCATGTGTTTCAAAAAGGGGAGAGCACATACTCCTATGCAACCTACGTATTATTTGTTTACACAAGTATTGAAATAATTAGAAGTTCAATTTTTATGAAGTCGATTTGATTCAACAAACCTGGATTTAATCTGTTTTAAGATCGATATTTAGATAAGAGTTGCCATACAAATATTAAGTTATAACTTCACACTACGGACATCTGCAAATGGTGTATAAACAGAAAAATCAGGAAATATTTTTTGTAATATAGATGCAGCAAACGATCTTGGAGTCCACCTGACGGAAAGTAGCCACTGCCGCCCCTGGAGATCTGTAACCAACCCCAGACGCAGTGAGTTCCAAGTGCGACCCTCGGCCAGGCAGACATCCAAAACATAAGTTTATATTTTGTTCTGGGTTTGGGTAATTGTGTGTGCTTCTTTTTGTGTCCATGGTACCCACGTAACAGGAGAAAATCCTAGTGTGGGGCTATGAGTGTAGAACGCGTATTGAAACTAAAGTCTAATTTTCTCACCGCAAAAATGTAATTCTAAAGGTATCTGGTTAAAATCACCTCAATTGTGTTTGCACTGCGTCCCAGTTCGTAACTACGATCCTTAAATAACCACCATCAAGGTTGAGTTATAGACTGTTAATTTGCATACTTTTTGGCAACATTCAAAATACTTTGTTTACGCATAACACAATCACAGAAACTGGTTTCACTGGCACAGTGTTATCTCTATTCAACAATATTTTCCGTCAACCCATTATTGTGCCACTGCTGGCACGGGTCTTCTCTCAGAGAGAGTTTCAGGCCATAGTCCACCGCGCTGGCCAAGTGCGAATTGATAGACTATTTTACTAGTATTAATCTTAAAACAAAGAATTCCCTTCCAGCTACTCCTACGTGGATAAAAACTCCGGCAACAAGGAACATCGCCCGTTGGCTCCTAAGATCGAGCCCAAGAAATTGGTCCGCTACCGCGACGGGAAGATTGTATCTCTCAAGGGCGAGAGGTACACTGAGGTGAGGTACTTTGTACCTTAAGGTACAGTATAGCTTTAGGTACATATTTTAGGGTTAGGTACATTATGTATTGAGCCTAAGAAGCTTATGCTATCGCCATGGGAAGGTCGTGTCTCAAGGGCGAGAGGTACACTGAGGTGAGGTACTTTGTACCTTAAGGTACACTCTATAGCTTTAGGTACATTTTTAGGGTTAGATACATTATGCTTCGAACCTAAGTGTCTCTCAAAGGAGAGACGTACACTGAAGAGAGGTATTATGTACCTTAAGGTACAGTATGTAGCTTTAGGTATAGTCTATAGCTTCAGGTACACTCTAGCTTTAGGTACACTATTAGATTAGGTACTCTCTGTACACACTATAACTTCAGGTACATTCTGTAGCTTTATGTACTCTATAGCTTGAGCTGCACTATAGCTTCAGGTACACTTATGTACATTACATAGCGTTATGTACATTATGTATCGAGCCTAATAATATGAAGTTTACTGCTCTTGTTGATGTCTCTAAAAAACGAGAGGTATACTGAGGTGACGTACTATGTACCTTAAGGTACATGTAGCTTTAGATACACTGTATATCGTCAGATACCCGAGTGGGGAGTAATCCCGCTTGGAATCGCGCAGGATCCTTTGCTTTGCAGGATTGTAATCCCATCTAGTATATTATTAGACAACATCATAACACAATTCAAGAGAGTAAACCGCGGCAGTTCGTCCACGAAGACATGACCACGACACCTTTTTCTGACTAATAGCCGTGTTAAGAGCTGCTGTGTTCTGGTCTGAAGGGTGTGGTAAGAGAGATATACTTACCCGAGGCGTTCCAACTTAACCCTACAAGGGTAATATTGAGTTCGAACACATCTCTGACTGACCTAAATATTTTTTTTTTTCTATTTATATTGGGTGTATTTTATTTCATTAAAAAAGAACTTCAGTATCAACCCATACCAGTCTAGTGCCTACGGAAACTTCTCTCGCAGTCTTTGGACTGGTCCACCGCTCTGGCCAAATGCGGATTGGTAGACTTCACACACCTTGAAACCTTTTTATAGATAAAATTGTTAGACACACGTTTGACAACTTTTGTTCTAAATAATTGTTATGTATATTTTTTTCCGTATAGGTACCTAAGCCCGGCGCCGAGGAGGAGAATCTAAAGAAACCAAAAAAACATTGCCCTTAACCATTAAAATCACGTCAGTACAGGGAAAAAGCGGAGATCACGCCCCCCGCACCCTCGATGTTCCCCTTGCATTTAATCGTATCCCCCCCCGCACGCCGTAAGTGCGTAAAAATGACGCACGAACGCGTAAAACTTACGCAAAAGTGCGTAATTCTAGCATGTACTTATATTGACGTGAATAATAGACAATGTTTGGAGCTCTCTGAAAATAACGCACATGTAAGAAGTGTGTTAGACGCTTTCACGCGCGTATGCGTATTGACGCGCCCGTGCGTGCTTTTTACGGCCCCGTGCGCGTTTTTTACGCGTCCGTGCGTGTTTTTTACGCGTCCGTGCGTAATTTTTACGCGTCCGTGCCGATTTAAGCACTTTAGTGTAGAACGGTGTGCGGTGTTTCGTGTTAGGTTAGTTAACGCGCGTGATTCGCATTTAATTTTTAACGCGGCGTTATTTTTTCCGCTTTTTTTCAGTACTGATTATTTTTACTGTTCGCGTCTACTTTACGTAGGCTGTCACATTCTGTTTAGTTTAGTTCGTGTATTTATTGTCGGGTATTCGTTTTTCAGTATTAAGTGTCTGTTGTCTATGGTATTCGGTATTCGGGAATCGATTCTGTATTCGAATACCATAGATAAAGGTTTTGGTTTTTTTAAGGTAAGCGCGCTAAACTGTTCGACGGATCGAACCGCGCTAGTTTCTGGATTCCCAATAGTTTTAAGCACTCAGATCTGTATGATGCCTGTGATTTTAAATTATTATAATTTTATTATTAATAATGTGATCCGTGTAATAGTTTTACCGTTTTTATACACATCTGTGATTGTGATGCCATTTTTTTATAATCTAGTGTTGTACCCTGTAAGCGGTTTTTATATTTTTAGTTTAGGTTTTTTATTATCGATTTTAAATATCGATTCTGTTGTCTTAAAACTCGACAGTTTGTGATTTTATTTTATTTAGTTACGAGGTATTAGTGGTTTAAAAATGCTATTTTTTATTTTTGTTTTATTTTGTCCGACAAATTATTTTTATATTTTTAAATCCAATACTAAATGAACTATTTAAAAGTTGGTATTTTACTCTTAAGAATTATTTTTTTAAATCTCTACTTGACTCTAATATATTAAAAATATATTTCAAGCTCTATTTTATAATCACATCACTAATCTTTCACTCGTACCTGATTATTATTAATTATTTATTAATGTTTTATTTACCAATTTGTCAATTTAGTATTAAGGCTCTGCGCGCAGTAGACGTCTGCACGGAACGAAGAAAAATCTATTATGACAATTTTCAGCGAATACATTAAAGGCGCCACTGTTATCAAATACGTCAAAGCTTAAACTACCCGCATGGCCAATAATTATGCTGGCGGTGACAGTGTGATATCACACTTGTCCTAAATTTATTTTTAGTTTTCAGTCTTTGTGTGTTACTTTCCACGAAGTTATTTTCCAGTCTCGAGTTTCTATCACAGTGTGTTAAGCGCCATAAGGAAATCAAGATCGCTGTTACTATTTCTCGTAAAACACCGTCAGTAACAGTGTGTTGTCACACCTTCAGTCACAGTGTGTCAACACACGTACTGATAGTGTGTTAGGACTTAAATAGTTGACAATGAAAAAAAATATTACCTAATTACTTTATATTTAAAGGCTTGTAGTAATATTAAGACTAAAACTTTTTTTGAGACTTAAAAACAATTCCAATTCTAGTCCCTTACACAGATCACAGTGTGTTGAGAAAATAAAAGTACATTTTCAGTTTTATTCTAGAAAATCAAAAGCCATATTAGCTGCAAAAAAATAAATGAATTTAAATAAATAGTTAGAATGAAAAAATCGACTTAATTGCGCAGGGCCTTAAATCTAAGACTTTCTACTTTTAAATTTAAGACTTTTTACTTTTGAATTGAAATATAATGCGTATGAAAGGACGTCAACTTTTTAAAGCTGTTAAGTTGCAGATTTAGGCTGATTTTTGATACTGATTTTGGCATATGCAACATGCTTGCGTTAAGACTGCATGCATGCTTTATATGGTTAAGACTTGCATACATTGTTTATGCATAAAATGAGATGTAGCCGAATTTATTTAAGTGTAGGAAGCGATGCTAGGCATTATCAGGTCATTTAGGAGGTATATCGGATTTATTCGGATGGACGTCTAGGGGGGAGCAAAGAATATTGGATCTATTCGCAGAAGCGGGATTACAAGATATATCGAGTCTATTCGGAGGGTTAGCTAGGTACATCAGGTCTGTTCGGAGAAGACGGGGAGAGTAATCGTATGTCGGGACTATTCATTTAAGGGGGAATTTGCAAGGTCTATTGGGACTATCCATATAATGGGAAGTTGGCAAGGTTTATCGGGATTATTCATAGAAGAGGAAGTTCGCAAGGTTTGCGGGTCTGGAGAAAGGGCCTCCCCCTTCTCCAAATAGACCATAGGTGGCAATAAACTGGAACTGTTCAAAGAAAGCATCTTTAAAAGAAAGCAAGAAAGTTCTCCAACAACATTTGACAACCCGACCAATGTCTTAAAAGCTAACCTAACCTAACCCTACTTTAAAACAAATAAATATCCGTCACGGGACGCCTGGCAGATGTGAAACATCGTGTTCGTATAAGTAATGCATAAAATATAAGATTGCGAACTAAATATATAGCATAATGAAAATAACGCCATCTACGAATAGTATTCCGCACTAAGTCAAACTAACACCGCAGCCCGCTTTTTGTTCGATACTTAATAGTTCCGAAAAATATAACAGATGGCGCTAAATAATTGTAGTGTGGCGATCGCCACGCCAACAATTAAGTGTGCCTGTAGTTGTTTTACATCAAAATCATACGCATTATATTTCATGAAATGAACACCTATGTCTATTTTAATACATTTTAAACCACTAAGTACCTCTGTTGAAATTTACCAAATAGACTGATACGATCTCATTCAATGAGGAACAACTTAGTATTGTTTAGTTAATGTAACTTCGCTCGGCAAGGCCGGGCATCTATCTTATTATTGAAAATCTTTAAACGCCTCTGTCGTTTTAAAGTTTCAAAGTTTAAAAAACAGTTTAACTTTATATGTGTTGGTTGTACGACCAGTCTGTTGCTTTAAAAGATAAAACGCCAT
This sequence comes from Cecropterus dorantes dorantes, assembly GCA_018249915.1. Lineage (NCBI taxonomy): Eukaryota > Metazoa > Arthropoda > Insecta > Lepidoptera > Hesperiidae > Cecropterus > Cecropterus dorantes. The sequence continues at coordinate 10,627 of DWLI01001265.1, read as the reverse complement.
AAAAAGATGAAATCTATCAAGTTTTAGGAAATTGTGACACTTTAAGAAAGTTACTGACTTGAAACAAAACACAAATGTTAGACAAAATTAAAACTTTTTTTAATCTGATTAAAAAATTCTAACTTTTAACTTTTTTTTAATCTAATTAAAAAAATTAAAGCTTTTTATTTAATCGACAGAGGCATAATAATTTCGGCTCTTTCTTAATATCAAAAAATGAACGTAATTTAGCCAAAATTGGTGCTAAATTAGTATTCAAATTTGCCAAAAAGCGTTAGGTAATTAACAAATTCGTAAAACATTTATTTTCTTTGATTTCAAAAATGTTAAATTTCTTTCAAAAATGACTCTTGTTTGGAATATTTTTTCATGTGTGAGTGAGAGTAAACACGCACATGCAGTTGTGTGCAAATGTATAAGTATGTATAATTCATTAAATCTTATACTGAGTATGCGATGTTTCTGCCTTTGTAATGAAATATGTAACAATTCCAAAATGATGAGATGAAGACAAAATGAGAGACGCGTTTGTGTTTTAGGGTTCCGTGCGCAACGGCTAAAAGCCCTATTACTAAGACGCTGTCCGTCTGTCCGTCACCAGGTATCTCATAAACCGTGATAGCCAGATAGTAGATTTTTCACTGATGTATTTCTGTTGCCGCTATAAAAACAAATACAAAAAACAGGAGGTAAGACTTCCAATAATACAACTGTTTAATTGACACACGGCAGTGAAACTTCATAATAACTACCTACGAAGTAAAATCGTTAGCGTGATTCAGAAAGACTATCAACGCCATCTAGTTGTAGCGCCGAAAACTTCTTTCGTACTTTGTCTCATCGAGTTTAAATTCGCAACTAATTTCGGACATCTGCGTTTTTATTACGAGGGCAGTTTAAAAAACACGATTTACAGTATAATATATGTATAAATGTATAATAAGGGTTGGTATAACTTTAGGAGAGAGGATAAATTAATTGGGCGTGATTTTATATAAGAGGATGGATTTGAAATATAAATATGAAAATACGTGCTTTTAGTGAAAAAAAGCGGAATTATATATTTCGCTTATATACAGCTGTTTTGCATGAATAACGTCAAAATTCAAAATTCAATTTCAATTAATTTTAATTTAAAGATTTATCCTTATTATATTATTTTAGAATTGAAAATGACCGCATCCAAATCGGTCCATGCGTTAGGAGCTACGTTTCCACAGGCACACAGACAGACAGACAGACATAGCAAACTTATAACACCCCTCTTTTTGCGTCGGGGGTTAACAATTTTGTGCTTTAACGCCACTTTGGTTAATGGCATTTAATTTATTATTTTAACTTAAATGAAAAATTTATTAAAAAAATATTAATTGTTAAAAAAATATTAAAAAAATAAACAAAAAGCATTGATTAATTTTTATCTGATTTTTATAAAATTACCGTTTTTGTATTGTACGAGTATATTATTCATGCAAATTAGCGACATGGTACGTATATTATATATATTTAATAGAGAAAGGTGATATAAGGCGGGTAATATGAAGTAGTATAATATGAACAAATATTTGTGTGGGTGTTAACTAATACCTATATTTAGGTGTTAATCTTTAATTAATTGTAAATATATTCCAAACAAGTGTTATTTTAATGTTAATTACTTTTGAGAGCGTTATGACCAAATATGCACTTTGACCAAAAAATTATAATGATTATTAATAATATTATATGTTGTATACAGTATATTATGTGTATATTTCTTGTATACATAATGTTTTTTGTATATTTATGACAATTAGATTAATGAAGCTATCAATAATAAAAACACCTACCTATGAAATTCTATGGAATTTAAAATCAAGTTTTGAAATTATACATTCTCATAGAATTTTCTCTCGCTTAAACATGTAACTAACTAATAAATGAGAAATGTCTGTCAAGCGGTAGTAGGCTACATTTAAAACAAGTATAACACTTACATGGCAGCTCATTGATATATAAATTATACCTAATTTTAATATAATACAGCACTAGCGCGTCTAGCGGAAGAATTTGGCAACTTAGCCGCTTGGAGATTCTTCATGAAAAATATTTAGGACACAAACTTAGGCAGCTGAAAATTTTACCGTTTTGCGAAAGAAGTATAATATATAAACATATTATGTGTATTATTTCCTTGTGAAGATTTTTGGAAAAATAAAAATTCTTCGTCATATAAACATGGCAGATAAAACTGATAAATGGTTAAAAAATGTGTTTATTTTTCAATGGTCAAAGTGTGGTCAACTGTGGTCGACGCTAACTTAATTCTGCGTAATATCTGTCGGACGTCTTCACCGTTTCTCGAAATTCTACAGTTAATTTCTCTTGAAACCGAAAAAGGTTTGCGGTAACGCTAATAATTTTGACAAACGGGAATTCCACCAAACGCTGGATCATTTAAACGGCGTATTTTAAATTTACTTAAACATTCCTTTAAAAAATAACAAAACGATCAAAAAAAGGAATAAAATCGGAAAAGTAAAAAAAAAACAATTTGTGTTTTTTAACCTACCCCATTTCTTGCCTCGAATCCTAGTCTTTTGGCCGCTAAATGATCCAGTACTGCCATCTGGCGTCAACATCACAGATGAGAATAAAAACTTCAGAACTTTTTTTGATATCGCCGCATTTATTTTCTAAATGATTTGTATTGTCGATTATTATTAGTTTAATATTATCTGTAACGTAATGTATGTTAAGTAGTGTATGCGATGATCGCGCACTTTATGTCATATCCTATTCCAATGTGTAATAATATACAAAATGTAATTGGTGTTTTATTTCAAGCCTACCTACCTACCTCCCTGAAATCTGTACTCCCAGTGACAAGGGGTATAAGTATGATTTTTGTTTAATTTCAGTTTTTTAAAGATTTAATGTGTATAAAAAGGCGATATGTTTAAAAAGAGACTTATACTCTTTTTCACAAGGGGTGCTGTGCTCCTATTTTACAGAACGGAGATTGATAGATTGAGTTATATTTTCCAATAAATTGATTAATACACAGATCGATTGATAGATCAGCATTTTTGTAACAAAATTGGTATAAAATATATTTAGCAAAAATCACACTTATACACACCAGTGTTGGGCGTAGCAGTTTTGCATAATTGAAGCCTGAAACACGTTCAATGTCTCATATACACTGAGCTTTAACCAACATGTTGGAGATTTGAAAATCTGCCATACGAACAACAATTAAGATCTCTAGCGCATACACATTTTTTATAATATCAAAACAGAAATCGAACATGCAGTCCAGCTGATGGTCGCTGCCGCTTATGGATATCTGATAGCAACTTCATATAGAACAGTTCTGTCAAAAAATCAAACATTCTTTGCTTCTGTCTACAATATATCGCCTCATAACAGTAAACAACACCCACCGAAATGCAGAAACTTCGCCAGATAGGTGTGGCCGTGGTAACGGTCGGACATTACTGCAGTAATCTATACATATAAATAAAATTGACGTGTCTGTTTGTAATATGAAAATAACAGCTTTTTACCAAATGTACATGAAAGTATATATACGATACTGATAACAAAACATCAATGACTAACTTTTTTGTCTGTCTGTTCTGGGTAGTCTCTGAAACCACTGGACCAATTTTGACGAGACTTTCACTGTGGGATAGCTGATGACTCAAGGCGTTACTTAGACTACTTCTATTTTAGAAATTGTAATGAGGGTTCCGCAAAAAAAACCTAAAAACTGACGCTTACTTCAGTTGCTATCAGTCGTCTCTGAAACAATGATGTTAAAATTGTATAAAGCAATTTTGGCTATATGTATCTGTTAAGTTGCATGAAACGCTGACATAGCCGCAGCGCTCAGCTTATTTAAAATAGAAACAAGTAAAGATAAACGATTTTCTAATGAGGGAACTAAGTACTCTTAACCATCTTGAATGCCTTCAGAGCAAATGATAAACATGCATTTTTTGATTTACCAATACAAGATCAGGTTAATTTTAATTTAATTTTGGAATTTGAAATTTCATTGCGTGCATGAGACACGCAACACGAAAATGGGGGACGTTTTTATTTTTTAAATTCATCCTAAACAATCTCTATATCCAATACAAATGTACTAGGACAATATAACTATGGAGGAGGTGAACAATTCTTTCAGAGATTCTGCGTCTCGCTCTAAACGTTATTAGCAGTGTGAGCGAGACGCAAATAGACTTAGTACAAACGTGCGAGTGAGACAAAAATATTCTGTCGTTTTCTTTTCATAACGATGGAGATACATTTAACTCTTTCACACATTAGACGGTAGTATAAAAAATAAAATATATGGAGAAGGTAAAACAAATACTGACAGTTGCTTGACATCGAAAATATACATACATCTCTTGCTATTTCACAGGCTTGACGGTAGTTTTAAAATTTTAAAAAATAATAAACATATTTTAAATATGTATCGCAAATGTACCAGGGTAATATAACTATTCCGGAGGTAAAAAATATTTTAGTGTGTTTTTATGCACCTTTTGCCACATTTATTTGATAGACCCTGGGATGCTAGTGGCGCCATTTGTTACCCAGTAGCGGGAGGTAACAAGTGTGCAATAAAACAAAACATAGTTTCAAAAAACATTATAATTAATTAAAAATGTAACGTTTTACAAAAATATATTTACATGTATAGAAATACTATGTATACCGACGCATCGCTAGCCTAAAACTAAGGTTATATCGAATTACTAATTAAGTATTATTGAAAACAATTAAACATTTCATTTACAGCTTCACGTATTAAACTCATTGTGTGAGAGAAAACAAATGCAAATTAGAAACTATATAAAAATTTACACATACGTGTAAGATCTTAATTGTGCAGAATTATTATTGAATACGGGCTATATAACTATAGTGTCTATTTAAATATAAAATAGACTTAGCAAACGAGCATGCAGTCCACCTATTGGAACGTCTCGTGTTTCTTCCTTACCACACCCATCAAACCGAAATACAGTAATGCCCATAGTACGAGTTAATAACGTTGCCTCAAAACAATCATTGTATACGCCCATCATTCCAAGTGCGAGTCGGACTCGTGCACGAAGGGATCCGTACCATTATCTATAAACAATCACGTTTGTTGTACGGTTAGTTGTACCTTAAATATTTATATTATTCTGTTTTTAGTATTGTTATAGCGGCAACAGAAATACATCATCTGTGAAAATTTAAACCATCTAACTATCACGGTTCATGAGATACAGCCTGGTGACAGACAGACGGACGGACATACAGCGAAGTCTCAGTAATATACAGTATACGGAACCCTAAAAACGAACCGTGCAATATACCTTAAAATAAAAACGTATATATTGATCGTTATAAAGAAAATAAACTCGTATTAAAGACACTGCTGTCATTGGGAAGAAAAAACTGATGTAACGTTGGTTTCTTTAGAGTAGAAACACCAAAAACGTTCAAATATTTATTTCTTAATAATTGGTGCTTATTAAAACTATTTTTTGATATGGCATCTAATTCTCTCGAAATTGTTATATAACCCGCATCCGTAAAAGTTAACATTAATTAAAATGTTTAAATAAATAGACACATAATAAAATTAGTGTCTTTTTTACAAATATCTCGATTTCTATAAATTAAATTAACATTACAATATTTTTCTCGAGTGTCTTAAAATTTTATACACAATAAATAAAATATTAGAATGTTCGCCGAAACTTTACCAAATTATTATCTCAAACGTATACGAATACTAATAATTACATCATTTCTAATAAAAATATTTGCAATCATCCAGCTAAACAATACATCATAATTTATACACAAAAATTTTACATGTTAGTTTAAAATTACATCAATAGATGTCGCTATTTCGGAATAACAGCTTCGAACGCCACTCAAAGTTAAATGATAGTTTAAAAACTTGTAAAATTTTATTTAATTACAAATATTTATTTACGAGAAACTACTCCAGCCTTGAATATTATTTAAAATTACATTAAGAGTTAGTAACAAATGGACGTCGGGTCATACTAATGCACATTAGAAGTATAGTGTATATATAGAAGTATAGGCTTTTAGTGGGGAGCCACGCAATGCCCCCAAAGAAATTTAGAAAATATCGAAGTATCATAAAAAATGAAAAAAAGAACAATTTAGTAACTTCTTTATGTAAAATCTGATCTATCTTTCTTGTACAGTTACCACGTCGTCTACTACGAGATTCTATTTAAACAATAAAAAACCTATTTACTTCTTTTTTCCTCAAAATACAATGGCCTCCCCATTGGTCATAAATAATATGGATTTACAACTTTCGAGAATAAGCGTGCCACAAAAAAAAGACAGACCTGCATATAAATCTGAACATGATGGTCAGTGATCACTTTTTAGTGTCTTGTACTATACTCAAATTTTTTGTACCTAGATCATTGTTACTCTAGAGCAGTGGTTCTTAACCTGTTAGTGATGAGGGACCATTTGACAAAATTTCTGTCAACAAGTTTAAAGGTGTGAGTAAATCCGTACTCGCATAGATATTTCGATAAAAATAAAGATAGGTAACGCAACATAGGAAAAAAAATCTTTTTGACTCCTAAAATCTTCAGATGACTTGATGGACCACTTCGGGTGCTTCACGGACTACCAGTTAAGAACGACTGCTCTGGAGATACAATATGTATTATTTTATTCCGAAATTATATAATACAAAAGGCCGTATCAATATCATCTTGTAGGGCAAATAATCAGTGCACATTCGAACAGATCAGCGATTACGCGTTTTTGCATAGTTGCAATTGACGCGCAATCGCTTTCCTTAATTTAGGTTTTATACATATAATTTAGTACGTAACCAGCAGCCACCCGGGGCAGCGCGTATTCAACACCATTAACCATTACGTCGCGTATTCCATACCATTAACCATCAGATAATCCAGTTGTATTGTAGTTAAGAATCTTTATAATAAAAACCAGTTAACCAGTGAAAGGTGTCCGTTATTACCAACGAACCAAACTAAACCCAAAGGAAAAGAGACTATTACCTTTTTAGTACTTACAATTCAGACATTTTTAACTAAAATATATCATATAAAACATCATAATAACATTATCTTTAAGGCCAAACGATCGATGTACTACATTCGGGCGATTGTAGTACTTATAATTCCGACATTTGTAACTGACCCGACATTCATTAGTTACCAGTTCAATATACTAACTCGACCAATGGATAGATTAATATAAAATTTCTAATGGACGCAAGCTTTACAAAGCCTAAAATTTTATCAAGCTAATCATATCACCTGTTGCATATATATATTACTAACGGATTATAAAATGCATCAAATCGTATATAAAATTGTGTTTCCAGTTAAATATGAAAAGTATTTGAAATGATTTTTAGTATTAAATTTTAAATAGCTGTGGCAACTTCCTGCTACTCATCAAAAGATGGCGCCACTAGTAGCCAAGTTACGTTCTTAAAGTATAACATTGTACGTGCTTACTTACACGGTACTTACGTGACATGATCAAAAAGAAGTATAATTTAAACCGTTTATAGGGGGGTTCCAAATCGAATAATTATCGAATTAAAATAATAACCGAATTATTCGAAAGTTCGCGAATAATTCGAAAAAAATCAAAATATTCGAAAACTTTCCAATAGTTAGTAATAAATAGAATATTATATATTCTATTCATTGATTCAACGAAAATTCCACTGGTTGACCTATGAAGTTTTATGTAGAAACAATAGAAAATACACTTATATTTTGTTAATTTGCCAATTGTTCAAATTATTTGATTTTTTTCGAATTATACGATTTTTTTCGAATAATTCGTCAAATTTCGGATAATTGGGAAGGTCGAATCTTTCGAATCGAATTTCGAATAGATTGGAACGATATTCGCACACACATACTCGTTTATTAAAACTAATCGAGGATGTGAACTACTCGAGATATAATCAAGTAACTTTACTTAGGTTTCTTTGTTTTGGTTTATTGGTTTTTAGTGTTGCGACTTACTTGCGACATTAGGGTTTCAAATTCCATACAAAACCCCGGAGTTATGTGGATTTAAAATGTTTCCCAACGACTTACGAAAGCGCGATAATTTATGATTTATTATGCGTGATAATTTTAATCAATAACAATCAATTTGGAAGACTAATATATGATTTGTTGCAGTTTACAGCCATTAGTATAAATATATAAAAATATCAACACTACAATTACTTGGTGTTATCAAATTCCTTGAAAGGAACAATACGTGAATTCGCTAATACAATATAATTATAAATACATGTATAAAGTCACATACACACAATTCTCTGCTCTCTACATTCGTTTAGAACTTTTTTACATTTTAACTCCAAAATTAAAACCTATATTTGAACAAGACTTATAAAAGTAAAAGCGTTTTGAACATTTTTGTAGATTAGAAACCAAATTTTATTCACTCAAAAATTAATTTTTGAATTAATCAAAGTGACTTATAACAAAAAATATCGTTAAAATCGGTTCTTGGAGTTGGCGATTTTCATTTATATATTCAGATCTCTTTTTCATATTATATCGAAATAATAAAATGTCAGAATTGGAAAGCAATCGCGAACACGATTCATAAACATTTCGCATATTAACAACGAAAATGACCGAATTCAAAATAATGACAATTTGAGTTTAATACTTGAAACTAATTCTCATATAGAGTCTATCGTCTTGCGTCTAATTTTTAATTCAAAAGTGTCAATTTCGCGATAGAAATGACAAACATAAATGTTACGTCACTATAATAACTGCGCGCTCTAAATATCTCCAAAATGCGTACACAATTTTGTTATTTCCACAAAATGCAAATTTTGTTTTTCCACAAAATGCAAATTTTGTTTTTCCACAAAATGCAAATTTCGTTATTTCCACAATATGCAAATTTCGTACAAGGTCACATTTTTACATAATATGACACGGTGTTCTTCACACTGTGTCATATTATGTAAAAAATGATAACACAGATAGATACACACTGTATAACAGTAATTTTTTAAGTTTATAAAAATCTGCAATAAATACATCAAATACTATATTTTAAATTAGAATAATATGGCAGGAATAGTATTAATCACTCAGTAAACAAACATTTTTGAAACATGTCATATAAATTGCATTTTATGTAATAAATATCTGAAAAAATAGTTTCGATACCCTAAAATACGTGCTCAACTTTATTCTATTTCATAAATTTGTACTAACATATAGTAAAATACATTAATGGTGAAATATTGACCATAAGTGCAATTCCTTTATCTTTATAATATAATTTATATCAGTATAGTTTTTATAAAACAGTACACAGTGAGAATCCACCTTATTACCATTATTATGACTTTTACAATAAATACGGCACGAATCGACGACTGAAGCACATCAACTCATCATTGTCCCACTGCTGGGCACGGGCCTTCTGTCAGAGTGTGGGCACACATAAGGAGTGTTTCATATGGGTATGCGCATATTGTTCGAAGCGAATTGAATATAGATATCCAATTCGATATTTCGAATCGATTATTTCGAAATAATCTAACAATTCTAAATAATCGAATAGTTCGAAATAATCGAATAATTCGAAATAATCGAATAATTCGAAAAAAATCGAATTGTTCGAAACAATCGAATAGTTCGAAAAACTTCGAACAATTAGAAAATTTGAACTATTGGATTCGAGTTTCAAATCGAACTCTAATATTCAATTCGAAACTAATAATTTGTTAGTTCAAATTTTACGCACACCCTTTTAGTATTTAGGGTTCTGGGTCTACCCATTAAATAAGACGTGGAGAGAAAAAAATATTCAATAGTACCTTTTCAATTCACTAGACGATATACTGCTTATGAGTAGTACTTTCAAGTCATCAAAATTTATGAATTCGGTCACTTTCCATTTTATTGTGTGTTACATCCAAAATATTTTTAAACATATTTGTCTATACAAGTCGACCAAGCTAACTAGACGAATCTAAGGAATGCGGTCCCCCGTTACCGTTCGCGCCTAAACTGTCTAATCTGTTTAGATTGAAGATAACAAAATAAATGAGCAAATATTAATTTGTTGTATTCATTACTTTTTGTTACAATGATAATCAAAATAAGTAAAAAAGCGTTATTTAAGTATACATTATTAAGAGAGAAATTAATTAAAACTTACATTTCATTGCAATCAACATTTCACAAAAAATCGTTATTGCTTTTTTTTGTTATCAGTACTCGCGAGCTTGCGAGTTGCGCACTTTTGACATTCGTCTAGTTAGCTTGGTCGGCTTGCTCAAATCACTTTTTTTTCTAATCACATCAGAATATACAAAAAATATATAAATATACCAATAGATATTATAAGATAATTTGACACAACAGTTTAAGTATTTTAATAATGGAAGTAGCAAACGAGCATGCAGTCCACCTGATGGTAAGTGGCTACTGCCCAGAGACATCCCGGATTAGTTTTACTTGACATTGGTTACAAATGCGTTGCTACCCTTGTGGACTAATTTAGATCGCCTCGGGTCTATCTTTTTTTCACTTCTAATATTTGTATC
>DWLI01001264.1:0-16243 GCA_018249915.1 Cecropterus dorantes dorantes | reverse complement strand
GAGCCGGCAACCTCATCCGTCTTCGAAAAGTTATAGTTGCTTTTCGCTAGAAATAAGTGTGGCGGTGGTACCACCCCGAGCGAACTATTTTCATTCTTCCACCTAGGTTCTAGCAAAATATTTTCTTTAGACAAAGTTTGGATATACGAGAAGGCAATTAGCCTAATACATTACTTGTTGTCGTCAATTAAGAAATGTGTTTACTCAATTGAACCGTATATAAGTACCGAATAGGTATATTAAGTAGACTTATGAATGTGCTAATCATAAATTACCGATATATATGTTGTATTATCTTTTTCTTTTAATGTAAAACCTGTTATAAACTGGTCGTATCAAACCTTTTGAAATATTAACAACTTAAACAAATAACAAATAAAATAAATTGAATTATTTAGAAATGTTTACTTGTGTTTACATGTAAATTTGGTCATAGATGCATTGCTACGCTGAGAGAAAAGTTGGAATGCTTGTAATAGGTGTTCTGGTATGAAAAGTTTGAGGTATACTCGAACTCTTCATATCAGGACGTAGCAGCGCGAGTACCTTTTGATGCTAAGAACAATTTAGTTTTTTGCAGTTTGCAGTCAAACCACAAAAATATCTATTATAGTAGTAATTTTTCTTGTTTGTAAGATTAATAGTCATATGAATGTTTTTCAAGTCAAACAGTTCAAGGGAAACATCGCTAGGAAATTTACACGTCGGAAATCTACCAATTCGCACTTGGCAAGCATGATGGACTATGACCTGAAACTCTCACACTGAGAGAAGATCCGTGCCCAACAGTGGGACAACAATAGTTTAACGACAGACCAGGTACAGTATATTAATGTTTGCATTATGAAAATCTTGTTGTGCCAATTTACCATATGTGTTTTGTTATATAATGGATTTAATTACGTTAAAATATAACCATCGTGCTTAGCGAAATGAAATTAAGAATGGTAGTTTGACATGAGATTGCGTCTGTCTCTGGTTAATTTATTTAGGCTCTCTATTAATTTTTTTATCTAGTATTTAACGATACTTGTGTTCTAATAATTTTGCATTTATTCCAATTGTATATGATGTTTTCAGATGCCACAGAATACCGGCGTTGCAGGTGAGCAGTATCGTGCTGAAAGACCTTTTTTGGTTAACGTGATAATATTTTTGGTAATGTTAGGTTACATAAGATGTATTTTATATTTATAATGTTAAATTGTAACACATAAACAATTCTAGTACGCATTATAATAGTTAAATACACGATACAGAAGAGAAAAACTAACATGTAAGAAAATATGTATGGATAAGTTTAATAATATTAAATGCCTTAATTTAAAATGTAAAATTCAAATAGTCTACTGAATCAATATACTTTTTCTATGAAAGACTGCGCGTTCGTGTCGCCGCGGTAACTAGCACAATTTATCCTTATTTCTCTAGGGGCCATATTGGATACAATCTTTTTTATTTCCCACTGTTGGGTACGGTGCTTCAAAGCGGATTAAAGGTAAAGAAAAAAGGAAAGTATAATATTTTCAAACTGCCCATAAGGTCTCCGACAAGTTAATGTATTCTGTTTTTTAATGATAACCGAAAGCGATGATTTAAGAACTCCGATTGCCTCAACCCTTTATTATTCTTATAATGAGGGTCTTCGCTCCGAGTGAAAGGATTTTACTTAATAGTCCATCGCGCTGGCCAAGTAAACTTTTCACATCTTTCATTTTTTTTTAAACTCTCTGGCGTGCACTTTTTTTCACCATGACTTAATCAAATTTTCGAAATAGCAAGCGTGTTTTATATTTTCGATCTTTGGACCCCCTGATAAAGAGGCAGAGTCAGTCATTATAGACTATCACTGCTCACTCGTATAGCGTACTCGGATTAATTTACAAATTCAAAATTAGAACTTAGGCACTTTGATTGCTAATTGTTGAGATCAAATGCGACTGTGTTCGCTTGTTGAATGGTTGTTTTTATGTGATGTCGTATTCGATCCCTCAGAGATTAAGTTGCTTTTCCACCAGAGATATGCGAGGTAGCGGAGCTATAAATATGTTAAATCTACCAATCGGATTGTATGATTTTCATTGCTTAACTTAGCTCTGATTGAATTGAATTTAGGTTCAATGCTGTATTTTGTAGAAAAAATATGAGCTGGGGATTTAAGATACAGAAGCACGCTTTCTACACTCACTGTCTACACTCACAGCCCCGCACTAAGATTTTCGCCTATGTCGCGGGTGCCATGGTCAGACCGGTATGGTGACCGCTTCGCCACGCGGGTTGACCAAGCTAAGGGGTAGAGCCAGTATAGTTATAGCATATTTATAGCACATCTCACTCCCTTAGCTTAGCTTCAACAACTTGACTTCGAGCTTCCACGCCACTTAGCTCACACATCTATGGTGGCAAAGCATCCTTACTCCTGTCGAGGATTAGTCGTGTCCATCAGAGATGTGTGAGGCATTTAGGCTACGGATGTGTCATCCAGAGAATTGCTTGATTTTCATCTTTTAATTTATCTTAACTCTAATAGAAATAAGTTCAACAAACCTATATTTATTTTTAAGAGAAATGTGAGCTGAGGATTGAAGCTATAGAAGTGAGCTGAAATTATAGAATTTTCATACAATATCTTACACTAAGATTAGCTTCATACCTTGACTTCGAGCTCGCAAGCCACTCACACATCTATGGTGGCAAAGCACCCTTACTACTCTAGGAATAGCCGTGGCGTTGCCATTAAGCGGCGCTGTGCGTGTGTGTTGGCCACATTACATGTTTTTGGCAACGCCTTGTTGCTTAGTCACGCGACGCTTTGGCTCAGTTTTATAAATGACGTTCCAAATAATTTGAAATAGATTACAATTCCACTGCAAAGAAAATTAAATTAAAATGAAAATTAAAACATTTTTATAATTATGAAATTTAAAACATTTTTATAATTATAGAAATGTTAAAATTTTAATTTATTCAATTTATCTAAATTTATTCTAATTGTAATTTAATTAATTATTGTTAGGTTAATCGACAATATGTAGTTCTTAGTGTCTAACAACACATTAAGAATGACTCAATGTACATTTTTATTGTAAAGCTGATTACTCGTTTGTCTTTGAGAATGCTTATCAAATGTCCTAGTATTTTAAGTACAATTAGTAATTATATTATTGTTGAAAAATTCAATTGAATTGAATTGATTAGAATAATTCTTGATTCTACCTATATTTGAACCAAGAATTATTCTACTATATTAGGGTGGGTAAAACAGAATAAGGTAGAAAGAGTGAGGTTCGATCGGGGAGGTCTCATTCTTAGCGTGAAAGCAGTGCTTGCGTTTCAGCGGAAGAATATGCTAGTTTACTGTCATATTAGACGACCATCTTGGTCTTCGGGAGATTCAATTCGCCCTGTTCAATACGAAATGGTCCATGAGAGGCAATTACCACTTACAATCAGTTGGACTATATATTCGTTTGCTACTTCAATATTATTACCAACAAGAAACAATGTAGTCGGGTCTGTGCAGTGTGTAGCGCTGGCATATTCTATTTTAAGGGGTGTGGTGCATATATTTACTTACATGACGAGTTACGGGCTAGTCTTTGAGAATCGCAAAGTAGGTCTAAAAATGACTACAGACATGTTCAATCAGCTATGGGATCAATAACTTTCACTCTTAATTTAGAGGGGTACCACTGTCATATGTTATTCCACCTTATAAAAGCGTAACGCTTTTGTGTTTATTTCTATAGAATAGAAGGAAACCGGCGATACCACTCATTGTTTCCTTCTTATAAATCAAACTGTATTATTCAAGGCATTCCGTCACATCCTTTAGGAGTAGTGACGTATTTGTAATTAATTTCTAAGGGAACTACTAGTTCAAGGGCGGCAAACTCCAATTAACATCTATTTCTAATTAATTACCATCAATCAAACCACAATTAGGCTGCGTGGTCGACTGTGAACTGGTAACACTTCACATCTTGATCGAAGCCCAATTGTAGGATAATGATAGATGATGATTTTTTATAGCATGCAGTACACCTGATGGGTTACTACTGCATAGGCAATATAATGATAAGATTATAGACTAATTTGTGTTTGGCCACAGATTGTCTACCCCTGAAGACTAATTTGGAACGTGATAAGTAAAAAAATAATCAAATAAATATGTCTTCCTTACCACACCCTTCTGACCAAAATACAGCAACGCTTAACACTGCTATGATTAGAAAAGATAGGTGTGCCGGTTATGCTTCCGGAATCGAATCACAAAGAGTGTAACATCTTCCTATTACCTAACGAACTGACAGTGAAACATACTGAACCAGTAATCTAAATCTAAAATGCTAACGAGGACGAGAACTTTCGAAATTCATTTAGGTTTGTGCCACCGGGCAAAATAATAAAACAAACTTTACAAAAGGATGCGGTCAACCAAACTCAGAGCGCTAACGAACAAACCTTTATATGTTCTAATATTATTTTATAACATTGTTTTATTTTTGCAACAGTAACTTTAAAACAGTAAATCTTTGTAGAACATCCACAGATCTTTACCCTATTGCTAGATATGAGTCTCTCCTCAAATTGAGAAAGATTAGCTAGTACAAACTTTTCATACCTTTGTTAAAAATATGGAAAAAATAGCATGTAATTATTACCACGTTTTTTTCACTTTTGTGGAAGTTAATGATATTACTCTCCCTTATACCAGTTCCGTTTACTTAAACACTTTATTAGCCTAAAGTCATATTGCGCATATTATCATATTAATCATAATACGCATTGTCCAAAAATATTAATAGCATACGAAAAAATAATATTTTGCAAATAAAATTGTAAATTAACTGCTTACCAATTTGTAATATTGAGTTTCAGTGTTAACTTATATTGATATTGAATATAATATAATACATATGTATAACCTAAATACACCACTAGCGCACTAAAAACGGCATTCTGAAATATAATCCTAAGTTTTACTTTTAGGAAACGAAATGTCAAAGCGAATAAAATGCGTTAAATTAACGCGTTTAAACAATTTTGTTTTAAAATTAAAAGTTAATGATCACTTTTCACTGTTACGTCACTTTATTATTCCGTCACTAAATGTTTAAAACTTTACGCTCGTTACAGGTATGAATGACTATTTAGTGATTTTCACTTGTTGAGGACCGCGGAGCTTTCAACGTTCGCGCGCTCGGCGTGGCGTGGGCGACTGCGCTTCCCGCCCATTCACTGAACTAAACACTTTACTACTTTATCTCGACTGAAATTCAGAGCATTTCTACTTCCGGTTTTATAAACGCTTTTTTAATTCGTAAACTACTTCGTTATGTCCTGTTCACCTTTTATCATTTAGTTTTGTTATGTTTTATTTCTTATAATACATTTACTGATTTTAAGTGCATATATTAACATAGTGCGTTTATTAGCTACAGCTTTTTCATTCATCCAAAACATTAAGTTTTAATTTGCAAAAGTTTAAACATTAAATTTTAAGGTAGGTATACAATTTATTGCTAAATTGTAAGTATCTCGGTTTGAGAAGTGAGAGGGGTTCAGGGGTAAGTTTTTGTTCGAACCCTCGGAACTCGATAAACTGATTATTCTTGTTAGAAGTTAACTAACTTTTACCACTGATTGTTATCGGATTTTTTTTATAATTTCGTTGTTCATGGCATATTAGAGTTTTGTCGTTGAAAGTTTTTATTAAAGGCATCATTTCGAGAATTTGTAGTACGTATATCTAATTAAAGAGTGAGTAGTAGGTGTAATTCTTTTAGGTTTGCTTGGAACGTCGTTATTTCCCCAAAATGTTTCGTTACTTGATATAATGATGACAACATGTTATCTTCTTGTATCTGACTATAAATAGACTGCGGTGTTGATATATAGCCTTGTCACTGTCATTATTTGATTTTCTTCACGGTTACATGATAACTTGGGTGTCGCCAGCCGTTCAGCCTGGAGGTTAGGGGGATGGACAGATTTTGGAGAGAAGCAGTGAAGGACTAATAGTTGAATATTGGCCTTTCAAACGTGTGGTCCAGGGTTCGCGTACTACAAATTAATTATCACTTTAAGTTAAAGAAAGAAAACATTGCGATTAAACCTGCACGCCTGAGAGTTATTTAAGAAAATTTCTTAGAGGTATATAAAGCCCAATTTGCACTTAGCTAAGGCGGTGGACTGTGGCCAAATCTTTGCCCGAGAAGAGACCTGTACCCGATAATGGAATAGCAATAATGGGATAGAAACGACAAGATTTTTTGGTTAGATAGTTTAATCATGTACAGCGTCACGGCTTGTATAGATCGTATCGCAACCGACATACATAGTTAAGCATAACCAAGCCCTGCAGGGAGCTGCATGGGTGATCGCTGATAGCTGATCGTGGATATAATTATACGATTAAGTGCTTCGGAGGACAAGTTGAGCTATTGATCCTGCTTATTAAGATTAGAAATCAGCCGGTGCATCTTGGCGGAAGTTTTCTGAACATTTGAATAAACATTGTGAACTCACTATTCCGTACTTTTATATTTTATTTATATTCATGAAAATAGTTAAGTATACTTCAAACTTCCTCCAGTGAATAAAGGGATCCGTACTAAGAATTACTACATATAATGAATTGGTTGGATGAATAGTATGTAATACGGAATAGTACGAAAATTTTCGTTCCGAAAATTCTAAAACAATGTAATCCTTTCTTAACATGTCTAACCTAAACTTCAAAGTAATTAAGTAGTAAAGTAAAGTCTTGAACTTCGATAAGTGACAAAGTTCGTGTGCGTTTCTGAGCATGTAAAGCCATCGGTCCTGTTTGTTATTATAGAATAGCAGTCATTAAACCTCGTCCAAGGTTTTATGGATGGTTTCGAAAACATCTGGCACGAATTATCCACCTAACCTAACCTGCACCAATTTCACCATTAATTTCACTAATATGCTTTGGAGCAGCATTGCGAGATGCGCTCCAGGTGTCTCCAGGGTATGGTGCATAACATTTCAGACAATATTGACGAACCACGTGGCAGAGCGGTCACCATGCCGGTCTGACACGCAGTACGTTCCGAGTTCGATCCCCAGCCAGACAGATATCTGAACATTGAGTTCAGATTCTGTTCTGGGTCTAGGTGTTATTGTATTCGACACAGGAGAAAATCCTAGTGTGGGACGATGTGTGTAGAAAGAGTTTAATTTTTCCCCTGTAAGTTTGTTTGTTCTTCATTGTTATAAGAATATTTTATGTTTTTGCTTTTATTATTTTATTTGCCGCGATATGAAAGTTCGGAAACGTAATTGCATATAGTCGAGAATATTTTGTCGAGAATTCAAATCACGATCTCAGGCAACGTGGACCCGATATAAAAATAAGTATCCTCAACGATAACCAAAAACAAAGTGTAAATAAAATTAACTTCAGAATATTTTGTTCCCAATAGTTACCTTTCATTATAAGACATGCACGTTTTAATTGCATAGTTACTGCATTGCATAATAAACAGGCGTCACAGAGCTATGAGATATAATTCAAATATTTATGTAAATTTTATATTAAATTTGAGTTAGAAACTTATTTTGTTAATTATTTACATACTCTTTTACTGTATGATCCATATGCAAAAACGATAACTTTACAAGCAATCAGTGACATGCAAAATCTGTTCAAACAAAAGGCTTAATCATTGTTAAAAATCCCTTTGTCATTGGACGTTGAGCCTTAAAATTTTACGGTCGGCTTTATACTTACACCAACGGCTTACTGACACGCATAAATGAAATCGGATTTCACCTAACGATTTGTTTGCCCTCCTCATCCTCAGTCATTAGAATTTGCCTTCGAACAAATACAATCGGGCATTTCATACGAATGCTCCATCGTCGATCAGTCGCTAACTGTAAGTGTATTTATGGAATTAATCTTGTTAAGTTAATGAAGTGGATGTGGCGCAGCGCAATAATTTACAGGTAAATATGATACACTAACTTAAATAGTATACTTAGTTATAAACACGCTTTCTACATTCATAGCCCCGCACTAAGATTTTCTCCTGTGTCGCGGGTGCTATGGACACAAAGACGAATACGCAAACACCTAGACCCAGTACAGAATTCTAAATTTATCATTCAGATGTCTGTCTGGCCGGGGATCGAATCCTGAACCCACTGCACGTCAGACCGGTATGGTGACCGCTCCGCCACGCGGGTCGTCAAACTTATTAATATAGTGTACTAGGTGGGCTACGCGGTTTCACCCGCTACTAAATAAGAAAAAAGAACAAACAAACATTACGTAATGTTATATAGCCTATATCCTTACTCAATAAATGGACTATTCAATACAACAAAAATATTTTTTTAATTCGAACTAGTATTTCCTGAAATTAGCCTGTTTAACTAAACAAACTCTACTGCTTTATAATATTAGTATAGATATAACATCAAACAATTATTTTTAATAATTAAGATTATAATATAGTGAAGATTAAGCTTATCAATTGAGCTAATATCAGTTCTTTCAGTATCCTTAATATCTATTAAAGAAAATTCGAAATTTATTTTTGTATTTTATTAATCTATAATCTATAACTAACATAAATTACTATATCACATTAGACCAGGTTTTCTTTATCATATCTGCAGCCTTTTCACCAATCATAAGTGCCGGGGCATAAGTGTGCGCACTTAGAGTAGAAGGAATTATACTCGTGTCGACTACCCTAAGTCCGTCAATTCCATGTACTTTTAATTCAGGATCCACGACAGCATAGGGATCAGAATCGGGACCCATTTTGCAAGTTGCTATCTGATGATGAAGAGACACTACCATTGTCCTTATGGCACATTCCCAGTATGAATCTGATCCAGGAGGATGAGTTGCACATGTTGGATAAGGAGCTAAATGTAGTTTAGCGTTGTATTTTTTGAACGGTGCAGATTCTCCCAATTTTATTATATATTTAGCAGCCTCTTTGAGCGTTTCTATATCTCTCGTGTCTGAAAAATAGTTTCCAAATATTTTCGGGTAAGAATAGGGATTAGTGTCTCGAAGTTCTAAGAAACCCTTCGATTTTGGATGTAGTAACATTGGAACTGTTTGCGTTGTGTCGAAGCCGTTGAGAGAGCTAAATGCTATTTGATAAGTTTTGTCGGATATCTTCCAACTTTTCCTGAAAGCACCTCCAAAATCTGAGGATAAAGATCCGCCCATATTAATAAGTTCTATATCTGGAACTGATTCTGGATTATCAGATAGCGGAGTTTTAATATAACCAATAGCTTCTACAGCGCCAGGTGTTGTTAAAAGACCATCTCCAAATTGTAACCATTGCATCAAGTTTGGTAAAGTGGCTACTTTAGGTTCCATGAGGCTGGCGTTAGTACTGTTTAATTTAAATATGAGGCCTGGGAAACAAACATGATCGTAAAGAGTTCTGCCTACTTTCAAATCCTTTATTACAGGAATACCAAGAGTTTGTAAATGTTCCTGCGGCCCCACACCCGATAACATGAGCAGTTGTGGCGAAGCTATAGGTCCCGCTGATAGAATTATTTCTCTTACGCAGCGAACAGTATGTTTGATGTTATTTTTAATATATTCAACAGCGTAAGCCCTTTTAGTCTGGGGTTCGATAACGATTTTAGTAGCTCTTGCTTCTGTTAGGATGTGGAGATTCTTCCGTCTCTTGTGATTGTGTAAAAATGCTTTAGCAGCACTCAACCGGTGTCCCTTATTAGTGGTTGTTTGCACATAACCAAAACCGAGTTGATCTGGAGCGTTATAGTCAATGGTGGGATTCCCGAAATTTCTTCCTGCTTCCAAAAATGCTTCGACAAGTCCAGTCCTGGGGACAATAACGTCAAATAAATATGAATGAAAGTGAATATGATGTATCATATTTTAAACTAATTCTCCTTATATTACAAAAGAATATTATAATTTTTATATTTTTTGGAACTTACCTAAATGGCACATTTTCAACTGTTAGTTCACCGTCTCGTCCTCTGTATGGCGCATTCTTATATTTCTTCAACTCACACCTCTCAGACTTTTTAAAATATGGTAGGACATCGTTAAACGACCTGAAAAAATGTTACATACAGTAAATTAAGTAATATACATTCTTATATTTTTGTATTTTCTGCAGTTCGCATATGATCATGCACAGGGTCGATATGCATTATGCATGCATATGCATCGGAAAGATATGCATTGCTACCCTTAAGAACGAAGTTGGGACGTCTCATATAAGTGTTTCTCCCTTACGGAGTTCTTTAAAGAAATCACTACTGCGCTTTCTACTGGTGCTTCCACTTTAGAACCACAAATTCTACAAACTTTTAAACTTCTTTAATTATAAGCCTCTGACGAAATAATGAATAAATATAGAAAATCATAAAGATAAAAATACTCATAAATAACAATACCGAAAGATATTTAAGAGAAATCAATTTTTTTCAGCGTTTTACTTTTACCAATATAAGTAAAAATGTTTGTTAGCAATTTAAAATGACAGTGTCATCGTTCAACCAGCAGGAAATTCACGTTAAAAGCGCGGCGCCTCGCTCCAAGCTACTATCAATTAATAAAAGCATCAATTTCACCCATTTAATATAACAAATGCTCCAACTGGTAAGTTCCGTCTCGTTTCCTACATTCCCACTACTTAGATTACAATGCGAAATATTGTAATGGTTGATAATTAATTTTAAGGCTTTTAGCGAGATACAATACTTGTTGTTCTAAGATTTTCATCATAATTCAACCAAAATTTAGTGTACTTTTACATTTTGGCATTTGTTACCATAAATATTAAAAAAAAATCTAAGGATTAATCCTTTGTGGCTATTAATTATTATAAAGTTCCAAGTTTATGTTTAAATCAAACTCGATTAGTTTTTTTTATATATTATCAAGTATTAAATAAAAGTAGCAAAGATAAAATGTATATTAAAAAACTATTCAAGTTGAATTTTTAATATTATCATCATCTGATTTTTATTTGACATACCAGAAAGGACAATGCAATTAACTTATGTATATACTGTGAAATAGTTTTGACAACCCCAATACTGCGGTGACCCGAACATTATTCAAATTCCTCGGTAATAGTTCGACAGCATATTCGCCTGTCCGAAAGTGCTTCTATTTTTGCAATGCAATGAACATTTCGGTCGACTGGTCAGCGTGTCACATATGTCAGTGTAAAATAAATACAAAAAAAATACTATAATTGCGTTCAAAAAGTGCTTTATGGAGTGACAATTTTGTTCTAAATTCATTACTTAGTCATGTAGTACTTCGCTGGCTGCTACGGTATCACTACTATGGACTTACTTATACTTATTCTTGTGATACTTTTTTAATTGCTTCGAGGGAGAAATCTTAAAAAACGCCACCTTTTTGGGGAAAAGCAGAGTTACGTGAGATTTTAACTCACTGAAACCTCCTCGGTGGTTTCAATGTGCATATAGGAAAAACCTGAGATCTCACATAGAACTCACCGGTGCTTTCCTTGCGTGATGCCGTTCAGGCTCCTCAAATGGACTATGGTTACTTATTGTAAGACTGGTGATATGGTAACTGATTTGACTCTCGTATCATAGAGACCCAACGATTGGCAATAGCCAAGACTGACTAAGATTCAATATGTAAAATAAGTTTCCACCTACCATCCATAATTCCCTTGCGCAGCGATTTTGTTCCAATCCTCCGGCCTGCCTCTCGTGTAGATCATGAAGTTTGTGACACTGGTCCCTCCAAGGGCCTTGCCTCGTGGCATGTAACAACGTTGCTCGTCGCTGCCTGTGAAACATTTTTTCATAAATTTAGGTAATTACCATTTTAAACACGGATCTCATTTCCGAATGAGATGAATTAACATCGAGATTCAACTAGTAAATGGTTAAGTTAAACAGTACACGTTGATTTAAACTAGTTAAATAGAAGATCAAATGATTTCACAACTGTTTAAATTTTACCCAAGATCAAAAATAATACAGAAATGCAGTAATTTCACTGAATAAAAAAATAATGTTAAAATTTGACATAGCCGAAATCTAAAGTTTCCAAATTCAACGAGAGATCCACACAAAGATCAGAATCTAAATTCGGTGAAATGATTAGTTAATAATTTATTTTATTGTACGCGACTTACGTAGGCGAAGACAAATTGATACGAGTGTATAACCGCTTTGATTTATCTATCGAAGTTCGTACTAATACGAAGAACGTCACTATAACGCTTCACTGAACTTACGTGCAATAGATCAATTCGTTCATACACTTTCCATAATAAACATAATTAACAAATAGTCTCAAACTCTCGAACAAAGCTCGTATGTACAGTAACAGAAAATAAGGACGTAACTGTGACGCCTGATTGGGACCATGTGTAATGGATCGTGCAGTACGTTTGAACGAGTACTACGGGTTTCTGCACACAACTGTATCTATGTCAATTTGTATGCTCATTTACTTCGTATTATACGTGGGACACAATGCAATCGAAATAGACATATCACGTAGGGTATGAATTAGATTGATACATTCATTCATTACGGGATATAATTTATTTTTTATTTATACAAAATATAATAATATTCTTGGAAATAAGAGTCATATGATTTAAGAGTGTGGACTTGTTTTAATTCATAGTTTGACAAAGAGAGATTTCCCACGGGCTAGTTAATTATACTTCATAACAGTTTCGATTTCAAGTTTATATCAGTATATTCAAGATGTTTAGTAAACTACGATAGCGTCATTCAGAAATAATGGTGGCGCCCTCTCTGGACATGTTGCAAAAAGTCACGAGAATAATTAAACTTTGTATTAGTCCAATCGATGCATTTGTTATGACTCAAATAACTAGTGTATGTACATTTTTTTCGTGAAAATCGTAGTAAAACAAAGGAATTTAAATCATGAAACGAGTAGTAATTACTGCAAAATTGTAGAAAAACTAAGGAATTTAAATCATGAAACAGGTAGTAATGACTGCATCGAAAATAAAGATTTTATGGCCCTCAACTCGCACAGTGCCGTGACTACAGCATAATCCACTTTAATCGTAAGGAAGAGCCACGTGCAGCCGTGTACTTTTAAAGACTGATGGGTGGTTTAATTGTTATCGTAACCTAAGAAAAACCTAAACAAAAAAGGAAATTAATCATACTTTCCCGGGCTGAAATCCTGCCCGTATCATCAATTAATCTTCTCGCTTTTTATTTAATCATGCTTAATTGACTAAATTCATTCAAATTAATTCATTCAAGGTGACTGGCGTAAAAGAAAATAAAGAATGATGCAAGTTACATTGTATCGCCTGGATTGTGCCTACCAGGTGTCTCGGAATTAATATGTTGTGTGATTTTTTTATGTCACATGTGAGAAAAAAATGGGGTTAAACGCTAGACCGACATGTTTATGTTATAATGTTTTATTTAGTTAAGTATGGATCGTTCCTTTGATCGTTGGTGTGATTGATATGTGCATTTTTCTCACATTGAAGAAAGAAAGAAGAAGAAAATGTCAATTGTTATGTATTTTTATAAGGCACATTTTACCATTAATCTTTTTAATGAAGCTTATACACTATCTAAAAACCCAGGTATGCACTTAAAGATAGTAGGATGTCAGTGACCACATGCTATTTCAAACTTTATGTTCGTTTGTTAGTAAAATATAAAGAAACGCAGAGTAAGAAATGAAATCAATACCATTTTATTTGTGCGTTACTGCGCCTGCAATTGAAAGTTTCCGTTTTAAACGAGTGTGCAATATTGAATGGTGCTTATTTTAACACTATTTCTTTACTTGTAAAAATAATAATTGCTGTTTTTGAATATTTTCGTAGCGTTATTCAATGAAAATTAAATTGTCTTTTTTGTAATGTAGAAACAAAGTTATGTCTAAGCTATTTTTTATTTTCTATTATTTTATGCATCCCTTTATAACTTTAACTACTCTTATGCCTATTCCAATATTATCCTATTCTTCTTGGGGATGAAACGAAACATTTCTTTGGCTTAGCCCCCATATAGTATGCAGATAGGATTTCTGTTGCAAAATACGTACGTAACATATATTAGAATGTTAAACCAAACTTTTTTCTCGCTGGAACTACTACGAACTTGTGCCTCGTAAGTCTGTTGTATGTTTATTATTAATGCTTAAATAACTTTAATCCTAGTATTTCTTTTCGCTGGCAGGTTTTCTTAAAAGTTTAGAAAGCGAGCGGAGTTATGAATGGATTGCTCTCAATATTTTTGTGCCCATTTGATTTGATGGCCGCGTTTATATTAGCGAAGTATTTGATCAGATCTCTATTCATATTACTCGACAGGCTGACCTAGTGAACTAATGCTGAACGAAGCGGAAACGAGTCACCCGGTCTGCGGAATGTACACAAAATATTGGCTCCGCTAAAAGTAGATACAATTCCACTAACGAACTGTATTCAATTTTCTCACTCGACTTTCTTACTAGTGGCGCGATTCTGAGATAACGACGTAACGTTCGAAGTAATAGAGCCTCTTAGACACGTGACGCAATTACGAATTAAAAGGGTTAACGTGCGCAAACATTAGTAAACCTTATACTCGTAACGGTAGGCAAGTCATTTGAGACGCTCATTATGCCGGAATTTGAACTACTTTGAACTTTTTTCGGTCATATTTTTCGGCAAAAGCTGGCTTGAATTATGAGCCTATTGACAAAGAGCCGAATATGGAATTTTTTAAACTGCAAATATGCACTAATCGTAGTCATAAAAGTTATCCCAAGGGCCTACCATGCAGTCATTCATAAGCTTCTATGTACTAAGCAGGCTCGGCCTTTAATTAAAATGTCGTTATAATTGGAATTGATTTCAAGATTCAAATTCAATATGTACAGATTATTTATTTATTTTATCTTCCAGTTTTTGCGCACTATAGTGACAGAAATAAAACATAATAAAAATAAAGTATAAAAAACTACTTATTTTATTTTCATTATCTATCGATATTCAAGTGAATTGACGTTATTTAAATCTTATTTATTAATTTCCATGTTATAAATACGTTTTTACTCACCCATACAAATACCAGACTGATGTTCCATAGTATAGTGCCAAGCGTAATCCGTCAGTTGCCAATACTGTGTCAGTGCTGGGATGTCAGTTAGCAGCATCTCAGGTTTCCCGGCCTCTATGACAAGGACTGTAGCTCTAGGCTTGTCTTCCGTGAGTCGTGCAGCCAACACCGAACCAGCTGAACCTCCACCAACTATTACGTAGTCATATTCGTCTAAGGGCTGAGTGAAACCTGTAATGAAATGGTTATTGTGTATTAATTACTATCGAATTGCTTAGCACGAGCCTTGTTCAGGAATGAAAAAGTTTAGGTCACAGATCACGCTGCTCTAGGGCGGATTGGTAGACTTCAGGAACCTATGAGAACATCATAGATTACATAAAGGCATGTAGGTTTCCTCAAAATATGTTCGATTGCTGTTAAAGTAACTTTAAATAACATGAACACACACACAAAACACACACATATGCACACACACCTATACCGTAAGATTACAAGTAATCCATTATCTGTTTTTAGGAATTTAGACATAAGTAGTTTGGACTCAAAACTGTACCGCAAATCTACACGCTTACATAAAGATCTTGTGTAGATCGTTAACCTTTTAATGCATGTAGGGTACTTACAAACATAAATCTAATTAAACATTCTAGTAAATAAGCAAAGTTTTAAAATAGCTTGCCTTTCGCAGAGAGCAAGTTCGTTATGCTTCAAACTTAGCGCGCATAAGTTGCAATTCACATGTAACATTATATGGAAATACAAATTGTAAAATAAGTACAATGCAACTTGTGTAACAATAGAACCACGAATGGTGTTCACAATATTATAATAACTAACACAAACTATTTTTGTATTATATGGAAGTAGCTAACGAACCTGCAGTCCACCTGACAGTACTTAAGTGGCCACTTGCGTTTATTGACGTGTGTAATCAACCACAGATAGGATTAACAGTCCTGTGGTGAACCACAGATGTCTTGCTCTGGAGAAAGTAAGAACGCCCCTCGGAAAAGTATGTCCCTTTCCAAATTCCATAAGCTAAAACATAACAACATAAAACATTGTTGTTTATGGCAGAAAGGCCACAATGTATGAGGACTTAAGACTGCTGTTAGAAGTTAGTTAGGTAGAAGTAGGTGTGGCGGTAATC
>DWLI01001263.1:0-16245 GCA_018249915.1 Cecropterus dorantes dorantes | reverse complement strand
ATGACTTTTTGTAGAATACAGTAGATATAGAATACCGTAGAATGTGAAATAATTCAGACGTCAAAAATCCAGACCGTCAATAATCCGGATTTGTATCTAGTAAAAATAAAGCATTGTACCATCTGCCCTTGCACTGTGTTCCTTAGCGTCAAGCGGACGATGGTGAAAATGGTACAATACAGTGTTTAAACAGAAAAGATATTTTTGATTAATATCATCTTTAAGTCCTTTACTGTATAAGAGAAAATATAAACTTTTAAAATGTTTATGTACTTAAATAGTAATATATTGGTATACTGGCTTTTTTTAAGATAATTTTGATAATCCGGATGGGTTCTGGTCCCAATTAATCCAGATTATTGACGTTCTACTGTAGCTAATTTGTATAATTTTGCAAAAGAAATCATATCATACTTGTTCTAGCCTTTTCATGATAAAGTAAAACTATAATGATATGATTGAACTATGTAACTGCCATTTTTGGGTTAAAGAATTTGTTAGCACAATTTGAAAAAAAGATAAGCTAAACAATATTTTAAGTATTGGTAACTGAGCACAAATACATGTGTCATTGCAGTAATATTAATGCAGCTTTGTGATTGAAATTGTAACTGCTCCGAAGAGTATGTCTCCCTAACCACACCCTACAGACCAGAACACAACAGTGCATAACACTCTTGTTATTAGGCAGAAGTAGGTGAGATGGTTGTGCTTCTGGAATCAAACCACAAAGAGTTACCTTATTTAGTAATAGAATTTAGTTTGTTTAAGTAATAACATGTTGAAAGGCCCCTGACATTTCATACTCCATAATGATGTTTGATTTAGTGAGTTAAATAATCCTCTGTGCCCATAATTTGATTAGAGTAAGTAACACAGGAAGTTAGTGCAAATGTGCAGTGTTACACATTTCTAAGTAAAGTGGACCGCTATTTTGTCATATAGATAGATCATTATTGTAATCTAGTCTTTGGTTAAGGCATGGGTGTATCAATTTTGTGTTGTATTTTTTTTGTATGTCAGATGATGAAGAGGCTAAAGAATTAGTATATAAGTAGGTAATTATTTTGTATGAAAGAGGATGGAAACAAATTAAGAAGAAATCGGTTAAATATGTTTTTATTTGATTTACTTTACAGAATATATTAATTATTGGTAATAATAGGGTTGCCATTTGTAAATATTGAACCAAAAGAAAGAATTAATTTGATTATCCAAAACAAATATGCTTCAATTATAAACATAATTTAGTTTTTAATTGGCAACCCTGTTGTCAATGTTATTGAATCTTCTTAGCAATCTTATGCTGGTTGCTGTTGATGTTTTGGAAAATCATTTTTTTTAAACGATAAAAAAATATACATATCCTATATTGTTTAATGTCAGGAGATATTAATTTTAATTATCCTTTTACGAATACAATTTTTATGGTGTTTAATTGCAATTTTGTACATACAAATGACTACCACTGGCAGATCCAGGGGGAGACCTAAGCGTCAAAAAATGAAACTGTTTTTAACGATTTTCAAAAATTACTTACTTATATTTCTCCTTATCGAAAGAGCCTTTTTAGTTTGCATTCCTATTTCTCTTACTAAGTACTACAATTAATTGATTGATAAAGCTTTTAAGCTGTGTTATACCCGTTTCAAATGAAAATCCTGAATCTCTCAGTGTTAACCACCATGCAATATTTACTTGTAATAGATATTTAGCCAATTTATCTTATTATAATGTACGTAATATATAATATTTTGAGTCCATATCCTGTGATAATAGTAATAGTAGGTAATTAGTGTAGATTATATGTATTTATATGATATTTGAATACAGTTGAATTTAATCATTACTTTGACTGTTCTTATTTGAATTACCAATGCTACCCATTCCCTTAAATGGGTTCTTATGAATTTGCTTCGGTAACTATATTTATGTATGAAAATATTTTAAGTGTTAAACTGTCATAATTTTTTGCCAGTAAAAACCCTATAACTGTGTAGTCAGCACTAGAAATAGTGCTTATTAATTCACTGATCAAATATTGTCAATGATAAGTAATATCGTGATATAGACAATTTCTTGATATGTTGTATATACAATTGCTTTATACTATAATAAACAAACAGATACGCGGTAAGTAATATGGTGGTATAGACAATTTCTTGATATGTTGTATAGTCATATACAATTGCATAATACTATAATAAACAAACATTTAAAAATGTACATAAAATGTCAACCGTACGATATAACATATCCCATATTTCTCATTAGAGTGTCCTTGATTGCAGGTTGTAACTCCTTCTTCATGTATGTCGTAAGCAACGTCCGTATACCCTTTGTGAAAATATCTTCCATCTCCCGAGAAATGTCCTCTACTTCGTCTAAATCATCATCGGGCCTGAACAACTTACTTCTTTCGTAGTTAACTCTACTTCGCGGCTCATAGACAGTATCCCAGTTATCAGACGACCGACTCTCCAAACCTTCATATGACTCAACCAGGCGCGGTTCGAAAGAAAACTCGTCGGATCTCTTTCGACGCTTTAAAGGCAAATTGTCTTTGTTTCTGATCGAGTTCCTATTGACATATTTCTCGCATCCGTAAGCATAAACACTAATGAAACCCGGTTCAACGAACTCCGAATCCGTTTTGACGTTGAACTTTCCGGGCTGATGATTGAGTGGCGTCGTGTGAAAACCTATTCCAGCTTTCCGCAGTCTGAGTATCATGTTGCAACCGTTTCCTCTGGATCTTGAATAATTTTCTGGGTATCCCTCATAAGATGTGTCAGCGTAATTCCTTCTTGATCTTCTACTTGGCGGGATGGTTCGGTCGAGGTCATTAGCTTCGTACAAATCAACGTTTCCACTAATGGTGAGATCATGGAACAGTAACATGGTGTCGAGAGAAATATTTCTCGGGTCGAAGTAACATTTCTCAACCCTCACCCAATTGCTGTTTTGGGGGAGACGTACCCGCATCCGTGTGACGTACATATTGACTGGAGCGCTTCTCATTTGCTGGTATAAACTATATCCGTTGAGGTCTATACTTTGGCTCTGCAACAATCATTAAAAGTGAAATAAAAAGAAGGGATTTTGATTTTTAAATGAATCAATCAATCTCGCGCTTTTACTGAGCTGACATAATTTAGTTTTGAATGTGGGTTAGCCAAACGGTCCTGCCACTATCTAGCCAATCATACCCAATTTTCTCTGACCACAGTCAGATATCTACAGATTATAAACGGCGACCAAAATCACTTAACTCCAAGTGAGCCTCGTGGTTAACTATTTTATTAAGTAAAAAGCCATCGCGACCGGGTCGCGCGACTCACTTATAAGTATGAACTCAAGCGACCTGTGGTGTGTAGCGGTCGCTTGGAATTGTACCTGTACTATGACCTACCATAGGCATGTCCAAGCTCTTCGCATAATTTCTCTTCCGTCTCTTTAGTTGATCCAACGCGGACTCCAGTCTTGCCGAACACTTTTCACCAGCTATGGGGACGTTTGTCAAAGGCGGAAGACTGCCTAATGAAGTCGGTCTCCCATCAAAACGCTTCACTTCAAAGAGAGGGAGGAATCTTGATTCTGCAAAAAAAAATATTCTAATGCAACATTTAAATTGATCGTCTTTATAAATGTTAGTTTGTGTAATTTGACCTCATTTATTTCTTCGTAACACGTATGGTAACTTTTTTTCAAATACATTTATAAGCATATTTACTATTTTGACCTTATAAATAAATTTGATAAATAAAAAATAAAAATAAAATTGATTTGATTAATTTAATAATCAGGCTGAAAACAAACACTTATATTTTTAAGTGAAAGTGGGAAGTAGTAATTTAGGCACTAATACCTGCTAAATGGCAAAAAAAAAGTAATTACTAATTTTATTATCTGACCAAACCAACCTAGTTTTATTATAGGAGTTAAGTGAAAAAAAATGCCGCGAATTAATAAAGTTAGGTTTAAAAGTGCTAAGGCCAAAACGATTAAAATATTTTAAATAATGAGGTTTTATTACATGCCAAAATTCTCATAGGATCTCTTTGATTTTATATGCTTAGCCATTTGATCGAATGCCGGCTTTTCATTAGCCTATGACATAAACGTGATTGTAGCAGCGTCATTACAAAAATAAATCAAGATAGGTATAAACAGAAAGTTGCATTGCAATTATTTTCCATGTCGATCCTACAATTTCTTTTCACTTTTACCTTTTGTTTTGTGCTCATCACCGTGAAATAGAATTTTATTGTTCGGTGACTTTAAGATGCATGTATCGTAAAATGTACCTGCTTTAAATAAATTTACTTTACAGATAGTTCCAATTTATACTTTATCAATGGTAATGGACAGGTACATTTGACATTCAAAGTTTAAATGTACCTAAAACAAAGAAGTAGGTACTTACTAAATTAGTTTAGGAAGTTGAGACCTTTAAGTCTCGATATCGCGCTCTGTTTAAGTTCAAGTTAATTTAAATACAATACATGGGCTAATCAAATATTTATTTATGGATATTATAATTATTGTTTATACACGCGAAAAAATTAAATAGGCATGGGCTATTTACTCGATTTTAATGTTAAGTTTCTATTTGAAAAATATTATTGATGAGAATTTATTGGTGTAGTTATGGTAAAGGATAAATTGCTTCACATTCTGGCTTTTATATTGAATCTATTCGCACTTCTGCCGCCTGGGATCCACAGTTGGACATAGGCCCCTCAATATGAGATTTTGCCCTCAGTCACCGGTCTGACACAGTGCTTCCAGATACACTGTAATTACATTAGATCTACTGTATTTTCAACTTTTCTACTGTCTACTGTAATGGGTCAATACTGATAATACACCGATTATAATCGAAGAATTACCTTTTTATTCGTCGTCAAATTGGACAAAATCAGGGAAAGTAGGTTACCATCTTTTTTCGGTGACCCAAATTTCTCTTCAAAATAGATAAAAATGTCATCTACTGTAATTATGTACCAAAATACTGTAATTTTAGTAGCAAGCTACTACAATTTTATAGTCAGGATCTGGAAGGCCTGGTTTGACACGAGTTAATGACCGTATAATTATATATTATAGTGGTTATTGATATTACAGAGAAAGACGCTGCCCATCTCCCGCATTTTGTGCCTTAGTTGCAATTTACGACATTCACGGAAAAAGATGGTGTTTGTTATTTAAGACAAATATCACAACGCATATTTGATTAAATATTTTTTGGAAAGAAATGATCGCTCTATATAAAAAATAGATCCATGACTAATTATTATTACTATGTGCTAAGTAAAACACAACATTAAAGTCTTGGAAACAACAATATCGCATCGTTTCATCGAGTTTCAAATCACGATTCTAAAGAAGTTTCATTTCAAAAAACCATGAAAACTTCTAAACGCACGGCATCCAAACAACGAAAGAAAATCTGTAATTTGTAATTCCATACACAGGATGTTTTTCAAAATATCCAAGAAGTCTCCATTGAAACTAACATAAATGAACTAGATTAATATGTAGTTCCATTGTACGAGTATATGAAATTTAAAATAATAGATATTTTTTTTATTTAATTATTATTTGAACAGAACTTTCAGGATTAACGATTTCTTATAAACATAAAACTAGAAAATAAAAATAGTTCAAAAATTCAGAAACACCACTGCTGAATAAAAATGTCTTGATCGTATAGACTTATTTTTGTCCGTCCATCACAATGGCCAAGGTATCCATAATATTTAATAACGTCAGTATTGTTTTTTAATTTAATGATGTTCAGTAAATTATTAAATAAATAAACAATACTTTATAAATTACTGTTAGAAATATTTTGGAAACAGCCATTTGAAAGCGTGTGAATTTTCGCAATGTTTTTGAATGAGATACCTACTTACTATTACCCGCGAAACCGTGTGATTTGTAATGATGTAACTTTTTTTTAACAAATGTACAATAATAGGTGTGATAGGTATATTTGACATTTTCTTAATAATAATAACAAGGCTGAAAAGCAAGAATCAAAGCAAAAGCAAGTCAAAAGTCTATTTATTATTACCATAAATATGTAGTTATTTTTAATCGTTGGGATTGTAACGTACAATAATCGTAAAAAAATGAAAAAAATAAACAACATAAAATAAAATATAATTAGTTCTAAAAGACATCTAAACATATTTTTCAATGTTTTGGCGTTTTTATGTACTTACCTAGTGACTTCTAAAGGTAAGGTATACACAAACTACAACGCAATTCTGGGGATAGATGCCAGCAACGTACCTTTTTCTGGATCTACATCAGACAACTCGTTATCACTAGCCGATACCGTTTTCGCTAAAAATATGTACAGCCACCAGAATCTCACCATTTTCACTGAGATATATAAACATACGTAACTAAACTATTCGCACGAGACGATAACTTTTGCTGGTTGGCGTAGAAAAAACAAATGTCAAAATGTTGGCGCGAAATTGTCCGAAGACAATGGCTTCCTCTCACTGTGAGGCCGAAACGAAGAATAAAATGTGGAAGTCAAGAGACAATAAGAAGTGCAGTCAATGGAAAACGATCCCCGCTCGAATAAAATTCTAGATGTTTGCGATGCGCAACAGGTGTCTAGCTGACAGGTTCACTTAAAAACGAGATTTGCTTACTTACGTATTGTAGCGAAAATGTGGGTCCCATACTTGCCCACTAATATGTTGAGTTACTTAATTTAAATAATTGTCATCTTATCTTTAAGCAAATTTTAACTATTTCAAACTTCATTATACACTTACAATTTTATGAGATTATGCATACCCAGTATGTACAGTAGTACGTACGCAGTACGTACTTATATGTGCCAGATTGTAGTGTGTGCATTAGGTATGTCCTTTAATTTCCATGTAAAGGTAAATTAGAGAACACATTTTAACTTACTAAATATTAACATTGAATTAGAAATATTCGTATTGCTTGATTTTACTAGCCATAAACATACTACAAACATTTGGACTGATCTATCAGTCAATCGATTCGTGTGAATTATTTTAATATGTTAGTACAAAAACAACCCATACTAGGGCACTTCGTTATTGTAAAATAAATTTCACCGTGCTTTTTATCTATGGGATGACATCGCATCGTCTCGCTGTAAGTAGAGTGTAACGTAATTATGAAAGAAAATTAGGTTGAGCAGTGTAAAATTGTCCACAGCTGAGTCACGTAGAGTTCACTGATCTTCATCGCCGTAAATATGTCTTTATAGGCTAAAGGCTTTAGTCATATCTAGAGAATGCGTGGAAAGTCAAACAAAATTATCGTAGAAGATAACGTATCTCAAATACCACTAAGTATTGTTCTCAGAAAGCTTTCTATTGCTATAATAATTACGAAAATAATAGAGTAAGTGTAGGCCACACTGTAACGAAAGTGCCTTTCCGTGGGGAAACGCAATCACAATACCTACCGGACTATTTATTACAAAACTAGTTAGGTACAAACTTACAAAATCGCTTTGTTGTTATGTAGAATTTTGCGACTTGGGACAATAACATCATTGTACTATTCAAATTGCTCTTGCATGTAAACCAAAATAATAGTTTATTTTGATAAAGATTGTTTTATTTAGAAACGTTATAGCAAACCGCCTGATACCTGACAAGTTTTCTATGTTAGTGATTACTAATATTGATCAATTAATTTAGAGGTTCATTTGAGAATCAAACATGAAATCACCGTAAAATGACACCTGTACTGTTCAACCGTATCTTACGCAGTATTACTTATATTGTGTTATTAATTTTGACAGCCATTAGCCACGCTGTTACATGCGCTTTATAAATTTTGTTACAAAAATAACGTTTATATAAATAAATAACGATGTCACTACATGTTGTGCAAGCGTGTCCACAGACTCATCCGCTGTATGTGGTAAGTGTACCATTGTTCACACACAATGGGGAAAGCATGGCCCGTCCCGTGCGGCCATGAATAAGGCGTTTTTATCTTCTGACGTTTTGAAAAGGAGAAGTAAACGTAAAGTTGTTAAAAAGTTGTAAAGTTGCTAAAATTGCTTAACGCAGCAAAAGGATAGCAACGTGACCCATATACCAAAGACTCTCATAATGCTTTCAAAAATATTAATAGTTGTATAATAGACTGTAACAGTTAACATCCACGGTCCATAAAGAAAACATGATTTATTATGGTGATGAAAATATCAATAAGTGTTCTGTTCATGAGCATAATATATAAAAATGAGAGGAGGGGTTTAGGGGTCCGAAAGAAAATCGGAAGTAGTCACTACGTCTTTTTTACTCAACCGTCGCTATTAAATTCCTCTCATAACATATGAAGCTATTTACTTATTAAAATTGAGCTATTGCCAACGGCCATGATTCTATGCCTTCACTCGTTCAATATTGGACTGTATTAAGAAATGTAAAAATTTACATTTTGTGGCCCAACAAAATTATGAACTATTTCTATTATGTACGAATTACATTCATGAATACAATTGTTCAATAAAGAATTTTGAATAATTTTAAGTTTGCAAAACCAACATTTTCAATATGTAATGGGTCGGTGTAGTAGATAGCAGCAGCAGCAGTGCAGCACTGTCATCCAAATTCTTCAAAGTACTGTATTTGATTTCCAAGGCTATATTCAGACTGGTCGGTGCAAAAACCACTTTTCGTAATGTTTATGCGTAATGTATATATATTCATGTCATATTGTTTATGTACTGTAAAAGTGGGTATGCGAAAAATAACGCTTTATCATACCTACCTATTTCCGTCTATCGTGATATTGCGACCAGGTATGATCTCATAACCAACATGTATTGTGCAAATACTACTGACTGTACCTAATCGTTGATGTCTTTTTAATAGTGATTGCACTTTGATATTAAAGACTTCAACGCCTAATTTTCTTCACTCATATCCGCTAATCTAGCTTAGGAACGAGTCAACAGCTATATTTCTTAAAAGAATAGTGACGAGTACATAAACGACAATAAAAAGAGATAAGCACCTACTTACATAAACTATTTTTAGATGAATATAAGTGTACATGATGCAAAAGTATCAGGTAAATTAAAATAATTTGTAATAAGTTATATTCAGAAAATAATTCAATTGTACTCTAATATCTTAAATAAAACACTCATTATGTTAATAACTAAGTGCATCGCACAAATTACAAGGTAGACTAATATATCAAGCTTGTAAATATCATTATATACTTATTTTCGACTAAATTATCACTCGGGTAGGTCTCATTTACCAGGGTCATTGTTTACATACACACTTCATTGGCTTAACATTGTAGAGAAGTTGTAATAAAACTTGATCGGCTTTGCTCGACCGTCCGACATTGATTTTTATTGCTATCTCGTTCTTACTAATATGAAGTTCTCATTGAACTGAACAGTGTGATACTCATACAACTACAATTTAAGTCTTATTGCAAAGTGTACGCCATATACCAATTATATTTTCCTCAAAAATGGTAATTAATATAAGCAAATCAAAAGATAACTAACAGTGTGAACGCATTTTTGATGAAATAAACAGCAAGTAATCAGATGTCACTAGTAGCTTGACATGATCACGCGTACGGACTTCACGGTCGCTCATTATGACAGATGACTTTCGTCATTTTCCTTCCTTCTCTCTCCCACAGTGGGCTGAACAAAACTCATGAAAAAACAATTTCGTATTTCGACATCACCATTGCAATACCAAATACGTTTGCCTTTTGGTTAGTTGACAAGGCAAATATATGTGTGATCAATAATATTTTGTCCGTGATACAGTAGTGTAGTGTAGTTAACCAGTAAGTTTCGTGTCGTGTAATGGGTCAATTGAAATTCTTATTAATGAATGTTAGAAGAACAAACAAGGTAATCGTCACATTAATTTAAACAAAAGGCAAGGCGGAGGCTTCGTCCTTCACACATTAGTACATCGTTATCTGTGCACGTAGCCGATCAGTTTTGTTAGAGGTGATAATGGACTAACGCATACAGTGCATGTAAGTAAATGAGCACGTCGTCTCATAAAGTTCTTGAAGATATGTTTCTAATTATATTCTCTTAAAACTCTTGGTGGTGGGTTCTTTCGCTTTATAATATCTACACAGGCGCAGTACTAAGGTAGCAAAACTACACAGCAGAATAAGCTTACTAATAAAATCGA
The DNA here is from genome assembly GCA_018249915.1 of Cecropterus dorantes dorantes. Classification (NCBI taxonomy): domain Eukaryota; kingdom Metazoa; phylum Arthropoda; class Insecta; order Lepidoptera; family Hesperiidae; genus Cecropterus; species Cecropterus dorantes. The sequence goes on along the minus strand of DWLI01001263.1, from coordinate 6,040 downwards.
ACATTTAAATCATGGCTAATGTAAAAAGTAGAGTAAGAGCACCCAAAAGATCAAACACGAGAAGTAAAGGCCGTGGTAAATTAAAAAAAAACTCAACAGGTGTGAAGGAACTGACCAACCCACATATTGTGATGAAAAGACCTAGTGTGGGTAAATGTCTGACGTCAGAAGAAAAAGTCAAGTATCTGTTGCAAAATGGTCATAGGTTGAAGGATAAGTTAGTTGATAAAATAACACTCAAGAAGCAAACTATTAAAGATTGTCTAAGAAATAATACCAAAGAACAGTTTAAGCTGAATGGAAAATCATTGCAAGGTGAACTGATGATTGATGATTATAATGCTAAACGGAAAGTCTTGCAAATAAAGAGAGCCACGGAGAAGGGCTTGAACAATAACAATGTAACCGTTAATGACCAAAACCAGTCACCGCCAACTACAAGTAATGACAAAGGTAATCCAATAAATGGTAAAAAAAAGCAAGAAAAAGAGAGTAGAAAAATTGTAAAAGCAAAATGTGTTGATATAACTAAAGTGGCTGTTATATCTTCACCAATTTTTCAGTGTGATTACTGTCAAAAAGTGTTTAATTTAAGGTCATCTTTGCGGAGACATATTCTCGCACATCTAGACCTGCAATTATACAGCTGTTCCCGTTGCCCTAGAAAGTTTGAAAATAAATCAAACTTGTTGATACATACAAAGAAAATGCACCCAAATACCAGAGAACATTATATGTGTTCTTTGTGTTGTAAAGCATTTTTGTCTAAAAAAAATATGTTATTACATATGGCCACACATGGCTCCAAGGAGAATGAATTTAAATGTATCTACTGTGATGAGGAATTCCATCAACAAGTATTATTGAATCAACATGAAAAGAAGCATCTTGTCGGAGGTAAATTCCTTTGTACTGTGTGTAACACCAGCTATGATTGCCGGAACCAATTATCATTACATATTAAGGGCCATTTGAAGATCAAGGATTTTGTCTGTCAACATTGTGGCAAGGACTTTCTGAGGTTAAACTCATTAAAGCGTCATGTCCAAATTTGTCATGGGGGCCATCGTATACAATGCCCTATTTGCAAGAAGTATTTGAAGGGCCACTTGACAGAGCATATGCGTGTACATGAGAAACAGCGGCCACATATATGCCCTGAATGTGGCCAAAGTTTTACTCAATCTACTCAATTAAATGTTCATCGTCGTTCCCATACTGGAGCAAGGCCATACCCCTGTCGTATTTGCAATCGGGCATTTACTCATTCAAATGCTCTCATGTTACATATTAGGAGACACACAGGCGAAAAACCATTCCATTGCGCAATGTGTCCCCTCACGTTTTCACAACTTCCCCATATGAAAGCTCACATGCGTAACATTCATAAAAAGGAGGAGTGTTATAAATGTAAGAAATGTGATCAGTTCTTCAAGTTGAAGGTTCAGATAGAAAATCACGAAAAAACATGTACTGTTGGTGATAAGCAGCTTTCCTTCGAGGAGATGATTGAAGCATCGGTGAAGCACGAGGAGATTGAAGTTGAATCCGTTATGAGTCTCTCCCGTATGCGGTTCCTGCTAGCACTGCTCCTTACAATGATCGCAAGCAAAGAGAAACTCAGATATTTAGGTGCGTAATTTTTTTCTTATAAAACACGTTTTTCTCACACATAAAATTTTGTGCACTGAATGTTGATTTTTTTTGAGTTGGCGTGGAATACATTGCTTCCTGTGTGTGCGCCAATAACAGGAGTTCATTTGAGATACCAACACTGTCATTGACATACAATTTATGATTAAAAATTACAAATTCCATACAAAAGCATTTAAAAATGCTCCTACAATAGACATCAACGGGTTCCGCACCGTCATTAGACATTCATTGATACAACACTTTTACAATGTTCGACCGAATAATACCATTATTGCACTACCATTAAAGTTTATTTCAGGTCGTTAGATTTTACATGGTATTCTCAGAAACACAAAGCACTATGCTGACCTGTTGAAGGGTTACAAAATCTTGCGCGCGAGTGTTTGTTTGCCATTGTGTGCTTGTGTGGAGTACTTCTGTGGTCTTTTACGTGTGTGTGTTGCACATGTTTCATTGCTCCGCTTGATCGACATGATTTTTATTTTAGCGAACATTCTTGTCATTGTATCGGGCGACAGGCGTGATAGCTGACCAGATTTTGGGTAATACGTTTACGAGTGAGTTCATTTCCCATTTCGTTGATAATTTTGGTGATGGGAGGTAAAGGCATTTCAATCGGGTACAAAGGTTTAAGGAACTTATGCTGTTAAACTAGGTTTATATTTGCTTGACGGTTGCCGAGGTTAATTACGCCAGGTGGTGGTTACATGTATATATTGTACAAAGTTATGTTGTTTTATACATCAACATACGGAGAATATACGTCAATCGATGTACATAGTACCTATGTTGCTAATTGATATAATAAATGAAATAAAACAATATTAAACTAAGTATCACTTGTTGTATAAATTATACCTAGTAAGTAAATTGTACATACATAAGAAATAATGCTGTAAATAAAAATATTTAAGATACAGAATACGGAAATAAAAGTTTCAGATAATCAATAATCTAGATCGGATTGTGGTAAACTTTTATTTCTGTATTCTGTATGAGGTACTGTCAATCTTTATGGCTTGTCAGCAATTGCTGCGTATTTGCGCAGTACGCGCTTATGTACATTATAAGTTACTATTTAGGTAAGTATATATACTGTATAATATTCTGAAATGGCCATAAAGATCTACGCAATTTACACAAAACTCAAATCAACATTAATCGATTTTACACCGTATTCTCGACGATGAATGTTGAATACTTTCGTAATGAACACTGCTAAATGTAATGTAAATATAAACTTAACTGAAACTGTAATTACCAATACGTATTTACTTTATTTTCAAATGTATAATATGTATTTCATTATAACAGGTTTCAACAAACGCCTTGTTGACGATCTACTGGTGGAATCTCTGGAAGCAATGGGTCACAATCCATGTAAAGACGAAACATTGGTACCGTTGAATCGTCTTCGAAGCAACATACAAATATTATTAAATGGTACAGTACCAAAGACACAAATGGAGAAGTTCAAGAAGGAGAATAAAACCACGGAAGAATTGCTGGAACTTCTTACAAATGAAAAGAAAAGTAGTTAATATGTTAAATGTTGGTAAATATTTGGAGAAGTATTTTAAATAAATTGAATTCTTAAATACTTCGGCTATCAGGTAAGTTTCTTTGACTGAGGTATATTTTGTACGGAATTTTAAAAAGCAATAAATATATTAATCAGAATTGTTCTTTGATGGCAGTGACTAAAATTTAAAATATCTGAGGTTAACTTATTTTCAGTACCTTTTTACATACCCATACACCCAATAAAACACATCTAATTATGATGTACAATGTACAAAGATATTATAATACTACTTTTAAAAGATTAATGAATTGGAATATTTAATTGTGTATGTATGTAAGACAATGTACTCTGCTAGTATTCAAAAACTTTTATATACAAATAGAATGTAAAACAAAATACCTTCATTACTTGTTTAAGAAAAGTTCAAAGCAAAAATTAGGTCGATATTACAATTATATAGGTACATTTATTATATATTTTAACAATCTGCCACCTATTTGATATTGCAAAAGTATTTTGTCATTAGATTCAAATCATATTTTGCTTTTCTCATATTGCAATGTTCTAATATAATTTTCTTCTGTATGTTATTCTGTTAATGTCGATGTCTTTAAAATTTGTAAGTGTACAATCAATTCATTTTCGATTTGGAATTTTATTTGTTAAATATTGGTTGCAGTACTGGTTGTATAAGTATTTTATTATGATGCAGAAAAATTAATAGATAAAATTTATTGTTAATTTATCATCAGCTGAATTATAGAAGCTATAGTATACTACTGCTTTAGATTTTAGTATAACGTGAGACATATATTTAGCACATTTGTGGTGCTTTTCTTGTTTAAAGGTATTTCATGAAAGAAGTTTCAGAACTATTGCTTGCCGAAATCAAGTGATTGTTATATTTGATTCTTATTGTGATTACTCCAAAGTTCTATACAGTATATGCTATCTGTATTTATTGTAGTGATTTTTTATTTAGTATTAATTTAAGGTCTTTATTAATAACATTATTGACATGTATTTTAAACAAGTCATTGCAATAATTGGTAATTGAAGGTTTATTATATTTGGGACGTGTTTTGGGGTTTATCATTTTTTTTTGTTATTTAGCATTCCGTATGTTTGAATGTCAGAAGTGCCATTAATTGTTTTTATTTGTAAAATAAGTTGCATGACTATTTTTATTAGGTGTTTAATAAGGCGTCAATGCTAATAATGTATTCTATTACGCGTATTCGGTTGCTAACACGCAAGGAAAAGCGTCCTAAGCCGGTCTGACACTTAGAGAGTTCCATCCCGTGGCAGTAAAATATTGACGTGATGAATATAGATTTCTCTATTGGATCTGGGTGTTTATATAATATTTATTTATATTTGTGTGTGTCTATTGCACCAATCACGTTAGAAATCTTAATGTGGGGGTGTGTGGTATAGAAAGTTATTTATTATTATCTTAAGTACTTATTTTCATTATTCTTCTAGCAATACTTGTACCGCTGTGTTTTATAGGGTGCAGCAGGCTTACCGGTCTCCTGATGATGAAATAGGGTTAGTCGTAGATGTCTATGGGCGTAGTGACTATTTAACATCAGTTGAGCCTGTGGTTTAGTGTTAAGATTTGTGCATTGGTATTTTTTAATAAAAATATTGAAATATTTATTTACTGAAACTAAACACCAAAGTAAAATTGAAATATGCTAAGTAAAATTATTTATAACTTACTTCTTAAAAGATAAATAGAATGTATGATATTTTTGAGAGTGGTTTCTTATTGCGGTAATTAATTTGTAAAATACCAGTGCCATTCCTTATTATTCACGTTAAGAATTATAATATAAATGTGTGGCGTAGTATTTTTCTCCTTTAATATATTTAAGTATATAATCATAATACTAGAAATATTCTTGTATTGGTAACTATTTAAAAATAAGTGTGTTTCTAATATAAATATTTTTATTGTATGTGCCATTATGATGTCTTGTCTCTTACTATGATTTATTTATGAAAAATAATGTTATTTTAATTTTAGGTATATTGCACTTTATCCACGTTTATTTAATCTCACATTATATGACTCTATGCTAAGTTCAAAAGAACAAGTAACGCCGATTTAAATAAATAATTTAAAACATACTATTAATAGCAATTTTAGCGGGCGCTTTCATTACAAACCGTACCATTTGCGTTCTAAGGCGCAAATTAATAGACATGCGATAAAATATAAATTTTCTGTGCATTTGTAATATCGTTGTACAATAATTACAACATTTAATAACTGAAACAGTGTTATTCAATAGGATAAAATTGTCAATTTTAAAACTATAAAGGATTCATTCATTAAACTGTAAAGTTCTAATATGCTGTTACTATGGCAGTATTAAAATACTACGCAATTCATGTTTATTATCATAATATATGCTTCAACGCAGGTGGTATTGGAGTTTTAAGATATAAATGGAAGTAGCATTTTATAGATCGGGTGATTAAAATATTTATAGTATTTTACGTTGTGCTATATCAACATAAGTTCTATTTTAGATATTGACGTAGTAATGACTTGCATGTATGATTTTGCATATCAATTTTATAGAATGTTTTCTGTCGTCTGTGTATTTAGTGGCGTAGCACGACCCGCGTGGCGGAGCGGTCACCATACCGTTCTGACGCGCAGTGGGTTCTGGGTTCGATTCCCGGCCAGACAGACATCTGAATGATGAATGTAGAATTCTGTTCTGGGTCTGGGTGTTTTGTATTCGTGTTTGTGTGTCCATGGCACCTGCGACATTGGAGAAAATCTTAGTACGGGGCTATGAGCGTAGCATACTTATTATTTACATAGCACTAAAGTACGTCATC
>DWLI01001262.1:0-16249 GCA_018249915.1 Cecropterus dorantes dorantes | reverse complement strand
GTCTGTCTGGCCGGGAATCGAACCCGGAACCCACTGCGCGTCAGACCGATATGATGACCGCTCCGCCACGCGGGTCGTCGTTGAAATATTGTTATCATTTTCATACGTTAATATTGTAGGCTTCAGAATGTGCTTTATTATTATAAGTATCATATACGCTGAATTTGGAAAATCATTGTTATTGTGTTATAGACAATTTAGAGCAGAAGTCTTCCTTGTTTTGTTAACCCTTAACTTTTCGATACATTTTTTTAATGTGGCCCAAACGTTTTCTATAGCCTATCAATGTGTTATTTCTAATTTTAATATTATTATTTTTCCAAAATAATAACGGAAAAATTGCCACATCAATTTTATGCAGGAGGCAGGTCTTGATTTAAGTTTAATATATTATTAAAACTCAAATCAGCAATACACAAACTTGATATCACGTTAATACTTGATTAATTGAGTTTTAAAATAACTTTAGATAGGAATAAAAACATGTTGCATATCAGTCGGTGCTATCTTTATTGGTATTTATAGTATTTATTTTTGATACACAATTTATGTTCAAGTTAAATAAAAGTCGATGCAGATTTTATCAGTAGAATTAATCGTCAATGCGTTTTAATTTTTTCGTATACTTAATTAGTGTATTTCTTTCGTTATATTTATAAAATCTACATAATATGTAGTGGTTTCATCGTTACAAGAGCGTAATATTATCCTGGAATATACGAAAATATATAAAAAAGTATGTGTGTACTTATTTACACGCGTTAGAAGATATACTTCTTTGGCGTAACAAGATAAAAATGTATTTAGAAAATTTATCTTTCGCCTTATTCTACGTTTGGAGAAAAAACGACACTAACAATAGAAAAAAGGTATTTAATACATTGAAAGTTTTATTATAACGCATTATCTAGTTAAGTAAAGTTTATTTAAATATCACAAAAACTAAAATGTTGACTAAAAGGTTTTTCGTGACGGTGTGCGCGCGCATTTACTTTCATCATTTTTACCTAACGCGCCAAAAGAAGTATAACTTCAATAAATACAATGAAAAGTAGGTAAGTATTTATCGTCCTTCCTGGGATCAAAAATACTTCATCTCTTTCCTGGTAAAACTCAGTTTGTTTTGATGACTCGTTCATTTTCAACACCGAGTGCGCTCGACAGCACTGCGTATGCAAATGCGTCTCAATGGAGAGGTCGAAGTCCGCGATACGACTCATTCGACTCAATTCTCGATGTATGTGCCGTCAATGTTACCATCAGAACAATGGCGTTGCCTCATTAGACAGCCATCGGAACATGTTTCCGCTGCTGTTACTATATTCTGATACGTTCATAATTTATTCAACGAACGTCAATTGTAGTTGACCGTATGTACGGCAAAGGTCGCCTGGCCACGTGTCCGGTATTTAAACAATATTGATACTGAAAAAATCTCTACAATAAAACTATATAGGGTCAATAAGTACTTCAAAGTGGTCTTTTCATTTTATTATTTAATATGTAACGAGTATTCACTATATGTGTTTTTTTTTTAAATTGCCGATTTTTTACCCTCTTACTTGGACCGTGGTCACGTGATCGTGACCACGGTCTAACTGGGTCGAAATATCGTAATTACCCATTACATATGAAAATGTACCAATTCTACTATAAGTCTCAAATCACATGTAGTCTTTTTGTTAAAAAAATAAAAAATATGAATGTTTGTTATGTCACTGTAATTCATTTAATAAGTTCGTGTCTTAATTTTATAACTACTGATAACCTTGAAAAATTGTATGCTCGATATGATAACAATTATATACTGCACGTTTATCTGCGTTGTGTCAAGATGAGTGCATTCGGTCATTTACTCTTTAATTAAACGTATTTATTTACAAATACATTTCTATTTATTATTATAATTATCTCTGTAGTATTCCATTTAATATCATAATTTAATACATAATAATGTTAGAAAATTATTCTTATCAATACCTAATGTGGACGCTTAAAAGCAGATAACTTAACATGTTAATTAGGGTGAAGTATATAAAATGACCCCGTATCTTTCACGTGCGGAAAAACAAGTACATAACACTACACAAATCTTACATTGTTTGTTTTCATTCGAGTTCACAGCGATAAAGGAAAATTTTATTGGTTTTTCGTGCTCACCAATATTGTTCCTTGTCAACGATAAGAAACCATTATACTCAGGTGTAGGTATAGCGTATACACCACCACGTGTAAGGCGAGTCGCACGAGCCACTTTTAATTTCAAGTCACAAATATACTATGCATGATAAAGGTTCACTATCACAAGATTGTTACCGCTCGGCCACGAAACATTCGCAATTGCTCTTAATGTTGTTTCTTAACCTGAGTGCTACGAAACATTTGCATCAGAATTAAGCGAATTTGAAAAATTTCGCTTAACTTTACAGAAGAATTTCGTGGCCTGATGAAGGTGGAAGGACCTTTTGTGGTTTGACTCCGGAACCACCACCGCCACATTTATATGTTAAGCGCTGCTGTATTTTGGTTTAAAGGGAGACATTTTAATCCGAGGCGTTTCAACTTTGCCCTCAGGAGTAGGACCGCACCTGTGGCCAAATTTAGGTAAGATTCAGATCTTATTTGGGGTTGATTATTACAGGAGTCCGCGGGCGGCGGCGCCACTTGCCATCAAGTGGACTGCATGCTCGTTTGCCACTTCAATATTATAAAAAAAATGTGACGCGTAACAGAAAAATGTGACGGCAAATTCCTCTCATGCGATAAAGAAGTTTCGCTTAAAAACTGATCAGATCAAACACATACATATATTTGTTTGCAACGCTCAACGTTGACCCTTGCGGCGCAGAGCGATTAACGCTTGCATCGAGAAGCGAAAATGTTTAGTGGCCCACGGGTTAAGTAATAACGGTAAAAGCGAGTACGGTACTCATACCAGTGATTGGTTTTATCACCTTTACTCTTATCGATACACGTGCTCCTAGTTTACTATGGTCTAGTAGTACACATGCGTACTATATCGATGATTTAATAAAATTACCGATTATTTTTTCATCGTATAAACATGATTGTGACCAAATGAGATAAGCTATCATTGGGTCGTATGTAATCAATTTTAAATTGCGTTCAATCGGACGTATGGGGGCAGCCTGTAATACTTGCACGAGGGTGGTTTATTGTTTGGTAATTGCGTCCAATTCATGCGGCCCACATTTACTAACATGGGAGAGGTTATGGTCAACACAAATGATAATCTATTTCGCTCAAAGGCGAATAGATAAACAAACGATTAATTCCCACTCTGCGGCCGATCGAAACTCGTTTTTGAATCGTGTTGATGTGAATGTCGAGTGAAAGTAATGAAATGCGTCTACGGTTACCTACATTTGGTTACGTATATGGATACACAAGTGCATAATAGGTATTTAAATGAAGTGAGAGCCGGCCGGATGTGCTCGGAGGTGATCTTATCCAAGGTGAGCAGACGGCGAGGCGGCGGGACGCACGACGACCTCTATGGTCGACTTACTGGTTTTTTCTAAATAAATCACCGCTTTTATAGTCGTTGTAGAAATTCAATACCGTCTGGCAAACATAATGCCGCCGCACAATCTTTTCACTGGATTAATACGTTTTCTAATGTACGAGTATGTTAATATGTGTGTATTATGTTTATTATAAGTTGTGCAGACAGACCACCTAAATGGGTTATATCGGTTTTAAACATTCGCTGTACGCAGTCTTTTTTTGTATTTAATGAGACCATTTTTAAGTTTTTTATTGACAGTAGGTTATTTGTTTTCCTGAGTGGATGTTTTTGATTTAGATTGGGTTAAACAGACCATCGTAGAATCGCGCTTTGAAAGGGTTTTAAGGTACTCAACAATCTATTTAAGTTCGCTTGCATACGTAAAACAAGTGGTTAAGCAGGAATATCTTAAGTAAAAGTATATTTCTGATATTTCTGCTAAACACTTGGATACAATGAAGAACAGAAGGCCGTGTAACATTTCACATGGGCAATACGAAGGGGTTGGCAAGGCGTTTCCGGCCTTGAGGGACTTTATATCGTCTTTAAAGAAGCCCTTGACATAGATAGGTCATGGAAACCATGGAGAAAGGCATGTTCACAGAGCACGAGCACGAGCGGACAGGGAGGGTTCTGCAAAACGGCGACTTATAAATGGTGACATAAGAGTTAGCGATCTCAAAATACTGAAAATGAATATAATGTATGTATGATAATATATTAAATCTTATATAAACTATTACAATGATTAAAATCTTAAAAGAAGTTATGGTGTTATGGGGTTAGTTATTATGGGGTTGTCGATGGATGACCGTTTTAAGATAATGAAAAATTATTGTAAACTATGATTCTGATAAATAAATTACTATACCGGAGGACTAAGATGGTCGACTCAAATATAAGTGAGCCGGCAACCACAAGGCAAACGCAATATCTGCTTCACCCTAGATATAGGTGTGGCGGTCGAACAATACTGGTTCTACCACCTGGTAAATTAGACAAGAATTGTCTCAACGACGTATCACAATCTTACTATACTGGGCAAGTGTTTCATTCTTTACGCACGGAAATGTATACTATTCTTGGACCTCAATTTTTGTATTCTAATTATAGTATTCAATTATTTATTTTGTATGTACTAATAAATCAGGCCTTACTTTATTATGTCAGTAGAATTTTACATCCTAAATTTGTGTTGTATGCTCTATGAAGTACGTAGATTTTGCTTGTGAATTTTGAATTAGCCACGTTATTGGACATTGCATTATCCTTCACTATAGCATTTGTTTAATTTGGCAGATTGCCTTAAATTATTTTATGTGTTTAAAGTTGCATTCAATATTGCAATTCAGTTTTTATTTAAGGTTATATCTGCATATCATCTTCTACTTATTTCAATTTAAAATACAGAAGTATGCTTGCTTAAAGGTTAATCGTTAGGGCTCTACATTTCACTAACCTTTCAAAAACAATACAATTCTTCGTGCAAATTTTTTATATCAATTTATTTACAGCTCAAACAAATTACTTCTTCTATCCGTCAGTCATACAATGTCTTTCACAGACTAAATTATAAAAAAAGTACGTAGGTTACAAAATATACTTAAAATGATCATATTATGCCTAAAAATTATCCCAAAGCGTGATAGGCTTTTCAGTTTCACCAATAATCGAGTACATAATACTTTAAATTTAATGTGATACATTGTTGTGCACTAGTGTTTACAAAACACAAGATAACTTGCAACCTTTTCAATATCTCCGTATCACTCGAGATGCTCTTGACTGTAGCGTGAATTGATATTGGTCATTAGAGTCTGATCTTTGTATGAAAGGGATCTGAATGTCACATTGATAGCATTTAATATTACATTGTACTACCTGCGCCCCGCGGTTTTACCCGTTTAAAAAAAATCAAATAACTTTTAATTGTAATAGCTTTTGAACCGATATTTTAATAAAATTAATCAGTAAATGTTAATGAAAGTTATAGATTATAAACATCCTTCAAATAAAATTCAGTAGGTTTGGTTTGATGCGATTTGAAGTTCTATATTTATTTTAATTTTATTTGGGCATTAAAAAAATGATATTGTATCAATACCATTGCGTAAATATGCGTACATCATGTAAGTTTTTAACAAGTTTTTAACTGACTTCAAAAAGGTTTTTTTATGTTTGATACATCGAAATTTGTAGTTAACAAAAATGTCAAAATCGGTTCAGATTTTGACATTTTTTTAACAAGGACAAAAGTAGTCGAGACGTATCTAAAGAGCCCAAACTTAGAAGGACAAAGTACTATATTATTAGGTTATGTATTACTATGACCGCTATAAGAACAAATGAAATAATAAAAACATAAATATACTTTATATTTATGTTTATATTTTTTTCCGTAAAACAATCGGGTAATTTTCGTCGTCGTTATTGGTAGACACTTAAATATTTCAATGCAAGCGCTTATGTACATAGCTGTTGAGATAAGAAATACTAAAAATATAATTTGGTTGTACGAAATCCTACTGCAAAGAGATAAATCCAAGCTGACTGTCGTTTATTTGTATCGTGATAATTCAAAGTCATTTCAAAATAGGATACACCTAAGCGATATTTACCATGTTCATATATATTTTTTTATCTGATGGAAATAGCAAACGAGCATGCAGTCCACCTGATGGTAAGAGGGTACTGCTGCTCAAGGACATCTGTAAGCAACTTCAAATAGAACAAGGGTTCTATCTGAAGTCGATCACAGATGCGTTGCTACTCCCGATAATGGTCGCCTCATATGTAAGTGAGTAATTATCAGGTAAGTGGTATGACCGGCAGTTGGTTCGTTTCTCGCGGTCCCTAGCCCCCCAAGTGGCAGTGTGTCTGGCTTACCCAGACAAGGGCAAATTTAAATTAGCGACGCGACGGCGGCCGATCGGAGTAGGATTGCCAACCTTGAAGCGTTTTTGTGGGAAAATATAGAACCATAATGTGCGATATGAAAAGTAACATTGGCGATCTGGTGGTAGAGAGATCTAAGGCAAGTTCGATATAAAAATGATAATTGTAAAACTATATCCAAATAAAATTGCTGTAATAAAAAAAAATTAGTTTACATCAACTATTTCATTCTAGTCAAACAGCATTTCATCCATTTCCTACTGTAACATTTAGGTGCGCCCCAAGTACAGACGAATAGGAGCAAATAAAAGTATGTAAATAAGTACTCGGATACATTTCGTACTCGCGTCGATGCTCGTTCGATCTCTACGGGGTGTTTTTAGAGCGAATCAATGGATCGTGCGTCTATATTCATGAGCGGTGTTTATGTAGGTATTCATTAATTTTCAGGGAGTCACTCAGCTCTAGCTCAAGAGCAATCTCTTATTTATGTTCTATCATATAGTAAAATTACTCATATACATATAATAATAATTACTCAATACGAGAAAATAAATACTGTTACGTCCTAGTAACTTACGCAAGTTTTATATTTGGTTTGGTATACTCGTATATGTATGGATTGTTTGTTTACTTTTTGTTTGTTTTTCCCCGAAAGGTAGCTTATTAAGTGAATATAAATCATTTTATTAGCTATACAACCAGACAGGAGTATATATCCGGCTTTCACCTCTCATGGCGTATCTTTCAAAACCTTTAAAACAGGACGTCTCAGAACAATCAAAACTTTTGGTAACCTCAGATCGGAGCGTTTGGTCGCACCGCCGGGGCACCGCACGACCTCGAACTACGGACTCTCACCACCTTTAGACGTGATTGACTTATATTTATTTTAGTGTCTTAATATTTAATTTAGCTCTTAAACATTCATGTCTAAGACAACAATTTGTTTGGTGAGGATAATAGACGTTTTTACAGACTTCTGATGGAGCTATTAGCGCTCTGTGGAATGCAGTTTTACAAATAAGGATACAAAACAAACTAGAACGAGACTATTATACGATACATCGGTTAGATGTTGCTGATAAAACGTTGAAGAAAAGTAATTAGAAGTATTTTCCTTATATTATAAAGTTGTAAAGAAATCTTTACGAACTGTGTAAGTATATTGAATTTAATTGCTTATTATAAGTATGAAGAGGATATTTTACAGACAGTCAGGTAAATATTGCACAAGATAGGTTAGATATAATACTAAGATAATATAATCATGGGCCATTCGGAACTTAGAGTCGCTTGCAAGCGTCAGTATTCAATTTTATTTTAGAAGTACAAAACGAGCACACAGTCCACCTGGTGGTGAGTGGCAACTGATACCCATGGTCACATCACAACAAAATCATATAAAATTAAAGTGTTACCTGAAATCGTCTTCGTGTCTTGCTACCCACTTGGGACTAAATTGGTATGCCTAGGATAATTATGCACTACTTTCCACACTTGCCACACTCTTCAAACTAGAATCGCCATTATGCATGATAGGTCTAGACGTCGGGTTTGAACCACAAAAAATCTACCAAGTAACCCAGTCATTCCGCAATAAAAACGTCTGATATTCATACTATGATATTGTAATACTTCTTTGTTTGATTTTAGAAGAAGTTAAATATACATTTCTTTAAAAATATGCCTACCGTTTCGATTAGGTTTTTGTTATTCTCCCTTTTTATAGCTACCAAGTAGTAGAACAACACATTGGCATGAATCATAGACGTTTTTATTGCAGGCTGACTGTGCTCAGTGCTAGCACAATGAGTTTATTAAAGAGCCATTCCAAATATGCCCGGGCATGAAGTTTATCTGAGTCGTCGGCGCCAGGGCGGGCTCGCAGCCGCCGGCGCGAGAATGGACCATATTGTCGTTAACGTGAGAATATTCTGCGACCATACAATAATCTTTATGAGAATATTATAACGTTTAATAATCAATATCGATGTTTTGATCGCTTATTTATCTTTACGCTATTTGTAATAGCGTTGGGGAGTATCCTTAAAACGTTCGCATGCGGGTTCAAACCCCTACAATGGGCCATGTTATGGTGGTAATTAAGATTAATTAACGTGTACGCTTTAATAATTTGGGAATTCTCATCATACGTCACTATGTATGACAGCTTATGACCGGTAATACTGTTTTATTTATTTTACGCTCTTATACTCTTCTGTTTATTTGGTAGGTATGTATAATTATTGGAAGGAATCATTTATCATATAGACGATGACATCTTAATCCAGAAACTGGTCAAATTACACAAAATTGTCCAGGAACTTTATTGTGCAAATGACCATCAAAGAGACTTATTACTTACATATCAATATAGCGGATAATGCACGTGATAACATCAAATCCTCATACTATTTTTCTGCTCATTCTGCCGCTTAAGTTAAGAAAATCCTTAAATGACGTCACTTAATGACTGAATGTACGCCTTCTTGAGAGTATAGCCGCTCAAGAAGGCGTACATAAGGCAACTATTGTTCTTTGTGTACAGTACCATCATCTGTCTTGTAACCGTGAGTGACGTACCACTATAGTAATGAGTCGCACAGTTATTGCTCCATGTGTCGGATAGTGTCCCACGCTCAATTGCATCGAGCGTCGTGACTCAGGACACCCGGTGCGTTTTTGTGAATGGGCAAGGACTGCCGTGTCGGGTCGATCTATGCCATAAGCCCAGTATGAACTGACGCACTTATTTTTAATGAGTTATTATTGTAAGAAACTTAGGATTCAGTGAAATAACTCAGAGTAGTATTTTCGTAGTATCATGCTTACCGTTTTCTTTTATACTAAAAATATGTAGAGTACTATCTTTTTCCTTAATTATATGATATCAAAATCAGCATATTTCATTTCGTACAAAAAAGTCAAAGTAAGTCAAAGTAAGTCCAGCTTTTTAAAAAAAAACCTATATTTAGATGCCAAGATATATGATAAATATCAATAAACCCTTCGCAATGATCAAAATTATGCAATTACTGTACAAAAAAACAGACATTAAATTAAAAATACATGTGACCAGAGGCGCTAAAGCGTGCCGAGACTTGCACGTTAGTATGGAGCAACTCTATCTTGTGCGCCAAGTGCGCTTGCGACGCCAGCCGCCCTTATGAGCCACAGTATAAACGAATGCAGTCGATCAAAACATTTGATTGTAACTAATTATTAGCCACAGACGATAAAATGGCTTAGTTTATAAGATATCATGCCTACGATAACTCTTTAATATATCTGTCTGTTGAAAAGACCTAAAACAAATTTTAAAGTGTTCTATGCGTTTGTTTATATATTGTTAGGCTACTGATTACATTATGCTGTGGCTTCTCAAAGTCGTTACATGACTCATCAGACCACCCACGCCTCACGATACCGCTTATGGTTTCCTGTATAAGATTTAGAAGCTGCAATTCGTTTGCACGTTCTCCCAAACAAAGGTTTGCACTACGATCGCCTCTATAAGGTGGTGTTGTCTATTGGACAATGGATAGATCTGCTTATTCTCATCTAATTAATAGTAAGCTTGTTTATTTTAATACCAGTGTATAACATCTTCGAATCAAGTGGAAACGTTTGAACTACATATAAAGTCTGGAATGATAAATATCATTGTGCTGAATGTGTTATTCTGTTGCACCTGATTGCATGATATTGCACATTCAACGAGATTGCCTTTTCTCAAGGAAGTCATTAAAATTGCTCAGACAATAAACACATAATGCGCATTAACTGAAAGCATTAGAACTAAGTAAGGTTTATAGAGATGAATAAGCTTTTATTTTATATATCTCTGATTATTTTAGTTGTGCTGTGTAAATAATGTAAGATTCATTGGATATTTCTGTCTCGATTTTATTATTTTAAGTAGTTAAGTAGGGAATTAGCATGTTTTACTCGGGAATAAGAACAATCTTATCTATTTTCTATCGCTGTTTACATGCGCATTCTCGCGACACGAACTATCGAAAGTGTATCGAAAGTGTATACGATGTTAATATAGTACAGAGCGTAATAGACAATTTTGTTCTCGATCAATATAAACGATTAAATTGAGATAAATGTACGCAACGGTCGTTCATGTTATGATGGAGTGGGCACCGCAACCGTCCCAAGAGTGCGGGTGAATGACTGGGTCTTCAACCTGAGATCTCGTTGTGACGCATTAAATTGCCCAGCGCGATCCTGCGCCGTCCTTGGACTCGGCCATTTATAGAATAGAAAAAACCAAACATCACGCTCGGGTGTTATAAGGAAACTGCGCAGATACAAGGCGATATGCCGCTATGAACAAAGACGTTTTCTTCCTTTGTCCAATATTGTTGCTCTTATTTAAAAATTATTTAGAAGTAGTTTTGATTATAAAAGTAAGCTTGCAGTTCACCGGTAAATGGCCGCTGCCGCCTATCGACACCTGTAATCGGTTGATTACAGGATAAGAACTAATTTAAAAAGCCTCAGATAAGTAAGGCTCTTTTACCACACCCTTGTGTCCAGAACACAGCAGCGCTTAAAACTGCTGTTACAAGACAGAAATTGGTGTAGTGGTGGTGCCTCCGATGTCGATTTACTGAGGATTCTACCACCTTCAAAAATGTGTTATTTGTTATGCCATATTGATATGGCTTTTAAATTAATTTTGAAATGCACGTAACGTGTTATTTATATCATAATGATTGTTTATACTTATAACGCAAGTCACAAGATAAACCTATTTTTAGATATTATTAATACGTGTGCCTTTAAGGATGACATTAGATTTTCTCAATAACATTCTGCTTAAGCGGGTTGTAGGCGGGGGAATCATGAATGTCGAAAACGGTATCGCTGTCAAAATCCACGTGGGCCCTTGTGAATAAAAGGTCTACCTCTCACCGCCCGCGACATCCTACAGGTGTACTGAGTGTATACAATGTGTGTAATGTGTGTGATACAATGTGCAATTGTATCATATTCCCATGGGAATATTAAAATATGGACGATGTTGTATTTTCACATGTCAATCATAAATTCCATTATAGATTTAATGGCTCACTAATGTTAGTTACATCCGCAAAACAAGGAAGGCGGACCGACGAACCT
The DNA here is from genome assembly GCA_018249915.1 of Cecropterus dorantes dorantes. Lineage (NCBI taxonomy): Eukaryota > Metazoa > Arthropoda > Insecta > Lepidoptera > Hesperiidae > Cecropterus > Cecropterus dorantes. The sequence continues at coordinate 4,689 of DWLI01001262.1, read as the reverse complement.
ACAGATGGACAAATCAATTAAGCCAGTAGTAATTAAATAGTATAGAAACAAGAATATTTGTAAAAACAAAAACAAGGCGGCTTGTCTAAAAGTAGTAAAATAAAAATAAATAATAAATAGTAAATTAAAGTAATATTTATAAATTTGTGTAACGTTCTATTTACTTTTCATTTGATATAATAATAAAAAAACACGTCCCTTTTCTCCTTTTTTCTCTGTTCCGAAGCGCCATATTTACAAATTATGTAGCTTATGTCCAATTCAATGTCCTATGTCCATTCCAATTTTATGTTTTATGTTCCAGACAGTCCGTCAACCCATTTGGACTGTAATGTGTGCCATACATACGCACGAAAATCATCACCCATCTTCTGACGGAGTCGGGTAAAAATAGTTTTAGCGATCGATATTTCATTTACTCGGCCAACAAAAATAAATAAAGAACTGCTAGTATGTATCTTTTTAACTATAGTCCACGGTATTAATAATACTTGCTACTTCAGCACAAAACTATCTCTCGATTCTTCTTTGTTAAGTTTTGTATCTGGAAATTTAATATCATCTTTCTCGGTCAGTATATTTCCATTGTATACTTTATGAATTCAAAACTTAGATTATGCAATATTTTCCGCAATTCTTTTGATATTACAGTTTATATAATTAATTTTGCTACCAATGTCGCGGAGGAAGATTTATCTATTAGTAACAAGAAGCTTTAAAGGTGGTAGAACTATTTGTGGTTCGACTCCGGAAGCACCATCGGCACACTTTTATATGAGGCGACCATCTCAGTCCTCGGGAGTAGCAACACATCTGTGTTTGACTTCAGACAGAACTTATGTTCTATATGAAATTACTTACAAATGTCCATGGGCGGCAGTGACCACTTACCATCAGGTGGACTGCGTGGTCGTTTGCTACTTCAATATTATATTATAAAAAAAATACTACGTATTAACCTATGAAAATTGTAACAACAAACAGATGTATACGAACCTATCTCATTTGAAATGGCAACGTCATTCAACGATTATACTATCTTTTGATTACATTGACCCTATACGGTCAGTGATAAACTGCAGTGGAATCTGCAATCTGTGCTGAAACCCAAGCTATCTCAAACGTCCCTGATCTTTGTATCTATACCTATACAAATAATTACTTTTAAAGTGCATTACAATAACTACGGCCATGCTTACCAGGACTGCAAGGGAAATTAGCGCTCCTAAAACTATTATCGTTAATTCTTCGCCCTTATTTTAACCGCTTTAATATTATTGAAGTGCCCCCGCTCTTATGGAGTCTGCTGCCCTAGGAACTCTTGCGCGTATGTCCTAACATGAAGCTGTTAACATGTCTGCATGTGATTTCAATAAAAGTTTCTAAACTGAAGCTTTTACGGATTTTCTGTTTAACACTAAAACCATTATATATAGTATTCGTTAGACCCACACACGTCAATGTGTGTGATCTTGATTGTATACAAATTTGAATTTACTTTGCCCAGAAAAGAACACAACCAGAAGAAAAGACACATTGATCTTGGGCATTTTCGAGGACTTCTACCTTTTGACGTAACAATACTTATAATATGGTTAATCAAATAATATTAAAGCAACAAATTAAGGTCCGGAGAGTACAAAAACGATCAATAAACATTTTTAAAAAAGTGTTACGAGAATCATACGTAATGAATTCGATGAAAACAAAATGCAAAATGTCCAACGTCAATGCTAATACAGAGACCTCCTGCGTAGGTTCCATGTTTACAAATAAAACCATTAAATCCATTCTGAGAAATGACAATGTTATCAACGTTTGATTTTATTTATGGCGGGATATTACACTGCTGTTTTATATTTTGATCTCTGGAGTTTCTCGAAGATTAGCCGAAATACATAAAAAAGTGTTTAAATATTGTTTAATTATTTGATTTATGTTGTTTTTTTTTTTGATCACTTATCTAGACTAGCAAATCACGTGTTTAGTACAAGGTTTAACATATTATTTGACCGAGCTCTATATTAATTGAATGTCCACATAAAAAACGGGTTATAATAAAATAATGTTTCTAAAAAAACGTGCAAAGAGTAATTTCATTCTATGTTTAATATCAAAATAATAAAAAATGCCAATATATCTAACACTGAATATAAACACTTATTTAAAAATAAAACGTTAATGGCTCGCTTTATTTTTCGTGTGTCGGAGAACGAGCTCGTTGAAACTTCAATTCGTCTTTTTGCCTAAGCTTAAGGTATTGCATCAATAAATCTACGTTACAACCATGGTTACGGGTTACGTGACGCGAATGAGTAACCTTTACAATCACATCCGACGGTCACGGGACGAAGCTGCGAGGGAGTGGCGAGCTAGAACAGCTGCCAAAATATGCATCGGCTGAAATACGTGTACGGTTACCGTAAACAAAAAAATACAGTTATTAAAAAAAGAAACATGTCACCATTTTATGAAATTAATGAAAAAGAAAACCTAAATTATTGTACATGTAAACAAACCACCCGTGTGGACATCATTCAAGTCTAACACATAGTGGGGTTCGTTCGCCGATAAATTAGAAATCTGAATGATAAATTAAAAATATAACTATGCCCTGGCTCTGGGTGTTTATATATTTGTCTTCTGTGACCATGGCACCGACGACACCTTAGAAATACCTAGTATGGGACTATGAATGTACTTATATTGCTATTATCATTATCAATTCATATCAAAAAATAGAGAATAATAGAAGCATCAGAATATTCAGATTATCCATGCCCTTGTAAGGACCATACGAGAGCAGAGCTCACGCAACACCTCGAGCTGTATTCTGAGACAGATTTTATAGTTTACATAGATATACATACCATAGTTATACATTCCACATTGACGAATCCGTGTTCATATTTATAAGCTACTTAAATAACATACAGTTAACATTTTAAAGGGATAATTAAAACTTAAAGTTTCGTCTCTTTGTTTCAGACATCGCTGTAACTAATGGGGACCAACTAGAATTTTACGCGAACCACACAATAACGCACGTGGAGCGTGGCCGCTTCCGTGCGCTCACAGCGCTGGCATACGATGCTGTCCACAACATGCTGTTGTTTGTCGACAAACAAAACGACAACACGTCCATCTTCAGTTTTCACTTCGATGCCGAAGAGGACAAACAATATCGAACGCTCATTGGGTGGAGATCTGATGTTCAAGACCTCGCCTTCGATCCGGTCAGTGGGAAACTGTTTTGGACCGATATGAGCGAGAACAGTATATTTTGGGTTTCATCAAAGCAAAACACCACAAACAACGAAATTGACGTAAACCTTCTCATAAAAATGACCGATGAAATCCCTAGAGCTATTGCAGTAGACAGCTGCAGAGGGTAAGTAAATAATCGATGAAAGTATGGGATTTTTATATACAATCTAAATGCGTACTTGTCTAGTAAAATTGTTTCACAAATTAAAGTTTAATTTATATTCTAGCTACATATACTGGACAAACATAAATATAGCAAAACCAACGATCGAAATGGCGCGTTTCGATGGTTCAGAAAGAAGAGTCATAGTAAATACTAATATAGACAGGCCAATTAGTTTAGCGCTTGATCAGAGAACTAAAAGACTATATTGGGCTGACGATAAACTAGGCATTTATTACACCATTGAAAGTTCAGATTTAGAAGGAAAAGATAGAAAAACTTTACTGCATGGCTCCTACCACGAGCCGAATGTTTTGACAGTCTCAAATGATTCCATTTACTGGGTGGAAGGAGGACACAAGTCAGTTTGGAAGATTCCCAAAAATGCTGTGAACCCAAAACCCGAAGAAGTAGTGTCTTTCCCAGACCCACCCTTCGGAATCGTTGCAAACTATCAAGTGGAAGATCAAACTACGGCGAGACCAGAGTGTGAGTCTTTGACGAATGTTTTGAAAAACAAGTCAAGCATAAATGATTTCTTCAACATTCCTAGCGACACGTACTGCCTCCACGGTGACAAAATCAAACAAAATTCCACCTGCAAGTGCTTCCGTGGCTATACTGGAATAAGATGCCAAACGAACGTTTGTGAGAATTTTTGCTTCAACGGACAGTGCAATTTGACTCCAGAAGGAAACCCTCAATGCGTGTAAGTGTATTTATTACATAAAATACAATAATTTTTGATTTGTTCGTAGTAATAACCTTGTTTTATCCGTCTTTACACTTGTTTGAAGTAATTCTACTTTCTATTTTGCCAACGATAAACAATCAAACAATCCTCGAATGTGGACCAATAAATCTTTCAAAACGTATAATTTTATGTTTTAGATGCAAACCTGGATATTCTGGCGCAAGGTGTCAAACTAACGTCTGTTATAGTTACTGTTTGAACAATGGGAAGTGCTCATTAGATGGTTCAAAGCCGGTTTGCAAATGTGTTAATGAATTCCAAGGAGAAAGATGTGAAACACGTATCGTTGAGACGACACTGCAACCCACAACCGATGCTCCTTGCAAGTGAGTTTAATGATCTGAGTCCAAATAATAAAGACCAACATAACAATTATGCTTTAACATAACAATTATGATTTTAAAGGTGGTAGACCCAGTGTATTTCGCCCGGGGAAGTACCACCGCCACACCTATTTCTAGCGTGAAGCATTTCTTGCGTTTCGATGGAAGGGTGTGGTTGCCGG
>DWLI01001261.1:0-16251 GCA_018249915.1 Cecropterus dorantes dorantes | reverse complement strand
GGAGACATAACTTTATAGTAATTACCACACTGCTTCGCGGTTCGCGACAGGATGCAGGAGCGCTCTTAGTTACTTCAATATCGCCTGAAGGAAAAAATGATAGGTTTTTGGTTTCACCCCGCGTATATAAGGTACAAACTAAAGTACCTCCTTAAATCCAACGGGAATAAATGTCTTTCGTTAAGAAAATCCGTTATGTAGCACGCTGACAGATTTTGTAGAACTATCGTTTTTTTAACATTGCATACATAGTCTTAAATCTTAATTCGCATACTTTTCTAATGCACATCTTACTTTCCCAGGTGCACTTTCCAAGTGAACTTTTTCTATGTTTATTATTGAACACCTACAACCATCGTCCGAGATACTGATTGTTCTGGGTTGTACTGTACTTGTGCATAAGAATAATTCGTATATAATTTTAGTAATTAATTAAGAAGTACTAAATAGACAATTGAAATAAGCAATAGCAATCAACTATCGATTGTGATCTAGGAGTTTTGTTGCTGTTGTAGACAGGTTCCGATATTTTTATTGTAAACTGTAATTGGTAGGTAGATATATTTTTTGGTCTGATGGTAGTAAGTGTTGTTAAACAATGTAGATTGACGTGTTAAAAATAACTTTCTGTTGCTACATTGTAAGCCAATGCTATTAATTGATTGAGTAAAATGTTCATTTCTTTAAACATCTAATATAACATCATGTTAAGGCATACTTCTATCTCTTATAAATATAAATTTTGTTTTGACTTAATAATGCTATATATGATAATGCTTTCAGGCCATACGGCATCACGTTTTTGTTTTGGTACCTACCGTAAATTTAAGCGAAAAAGGATTGAATAGGACTGAAGTACAAACGGATCCCGCCATTCTCTCATTACAATGTTACAGCAAGCCGCCATTCAGTCAAGCCCAGCAATTGAAAATTCACAATTTTAACTTTTGTAAAGCCATTGAATAATTAAAAAACACGTTTTAGGAGTATTTGAAAATCAATCTATATTTTTCTCACTCTTATTTTAAATAATTATGGCTGTTCCAAACATCAAACGCCACACTTCTCCTGTCCACTCCTCTCCTCACCGCACCTCACCTCATTAGAGCATCTCACTACCGCTACGTCACACTTTGTTATGATAAAGGTTACTATTTGTTTTATAGTTAAAAATAAAACAAGCATTATTGGAGTTTAGAAAGTGTATATTTACAACTTAAACATTTTATTGAGGAGCAATTTTGATAGTAATTTTCTACAAAGCGAGCCTTTTAAGAGGCACAAATAAATTGCCAAACAGTATCGATGTAAAGCTTACGGCTCATTTAATCAATTTTTCACAAAAACAATCAATTTTTAAATCAAACTTATGAAAATGTGCACTTACCAAAATGCGCATTCTGCGCCAAATCCGACATTCATCTTAATATTTATTTTAATAATCAGGAACGCTAAATTAAAATATCTTATTAGACTAGATTGCGGAATGTTATCTACAATAATTTATCTACGGAGGTAAAAGTTCTACATTGATGATTATGCCAACTTGCATTTATCTTTAGCACTGTGAAAATATAAGCTATGTGTCATTCAGAGATGTATAGTCATCAATTCTGACGAACTTCAATGGCTGTAATATATCTATAGGACATTTCACATAAGTTTAACAGATTCTAAACATCTAGGTTCATGGTCTACTTTTTTCTGCAACGAATCCCCTTTATTAATATACAATGCCTACTTTTGCCAAAAATACACAAATTAGGGCATACAATAATAAATATTACTACACACCTTACTATTATAATTTTTTTCTATGGTTGTATTATTATTTGTATGGTTTTGTAATATTCTACCCTGTATAATACAATTTTTATGCTATACTTGTTCGTTACACGCCCTACATTTTAGATTATACCCTTTTCTATGATTAGCCTAATTTTCATTTAATTCATCTACTATTTTAAACAATCACTCCATTACGTTGAAACGACAAGCTACTGAATAAAAAGAAAGTATATTATATTATATGAATAATTTTAAGCAATACGGAGTGACGGGGGAGAAAAATATACCAACTCATTATCACTATATCAACCTTTATGTTGATAGATCTAATTAAATGGTGATTTTAAATGCAATTTTTGTTTTGCAAAGTCTTGTCCATCTGTCAGATTTAATCATATAATGTCTATCTGATATCTACGGGGGCAATAGAACTTTATAGCCAACTATTAATCTTAACTCTCATATTCCTGCTGTTTATGTAGCTATACTCAATCTAAAAGCAAGGTTGAAGCAAACTGAACTTGGATATGGATAGGTGACAAGTACCTAGCTGCATTGGAGGGCGTGTTAGCCTTCAGTGATTTGGTTTAATACCATTAAATATAAATCGTTAAACCTTCTTGTTATAATTGTGGGTAGTTTGAAGAAAATCGACATGAACTCTACTAATTTCCCTTAGAACAAAACGCCCGTGGTGGATATGCTCCACCATACCCTAGTTGTGAGCAGGTACCAATACTCAATAGTAGGACATAAAAAATTGCAGTCACTCCAGGTTGATTTGGTCATTTTTGGTCTTCCGTGGCATATATATTAGTCTTTGTCTTGGTTCCCTGTGTCGGATCTCAATCAGATGGTCTCAAATGCCATATTGACTAGTGACTAGTATGTATAAATGTCGTTTAACGACAATTGAATTGGAGAAAAGTGTGTGTTTAAATACAAAGTTATCCAACAATAAGTACCTATTATAAAAAGTACTGTTGTGATTCGCCGAACTAATTTGCCATTATGTATTAGCAAAGAGGATCTTACATAGTGCAGCTTTAGTACAAAAAACGCTAAGCGAAAGTGCTTTAAGATATCCAAAACTATGACGGTAAGTACAAATCGTTGCAAAAATAAAGCACAAATTATGATATGCCATATATATAAAATTGACTCCTACGTGTATTGTCATATTATTATGGTAGTAGATACTTAAGTTACGAGAAATAATTTGAATAACCAACCCAATAAACGATACACTTTGAATAATACCTACATTGAAAATAGACAGGAATTCTTGCGTGTACCATTGCATTAACAAGAGATCTTTCCTACTATACACAAAATGCGTACGATCAAAATTATAAACGTGTATGTAGGTCTAACCGTCACCTTTAATGTGGTCTTAGACCATGCTATCATATCACCATTATGCGCTAACCACTGCCATCTACTACTTAGGTAAATATTTTTTAACATTAAAATTCAGTAATTTTGTTGATGACTCCATACACTGTAATTCTCATGTAAGATTTCCCTTTGGGCCATAAATACATGTCAAATAAGATTTAGGTATTTTTAAATAATATATGTCAAAATAAATTTTGATGAACCTCTTGATTCTATATCATTGTAGTCAGAGAGACCGGCCATTAGCCGGCTTGGCGAGACTATTTTGGAGCAGCTGTTTTATAGTTTAATTTTTCCGTTGCAGATCTCGTTGAAGAGTTGTGTGGTGACGGGCACGAATTCCGCGCCCGATCTGAAGTACAGGGGATCTTTAATCACGTCCGGATCGAATCCTTCTTTCTGGTACTGCAATTTCTTCAACTTGAATGTACCTGTCAAAACAAAGATTAGTAATTATATTTATAGGTATTTTTAATAACAATAATAAGTTTACAATTTTGTTTTATTTTTTAATATATTTTACAAAAATATGATTACTTTAATTGTTTACATACGAGTATTTTGGCTAGTACAATAATACTTTTGCAGCAAATATGATGCTTTATTTATAATGACCGACATGATTTATATAACACGATAAAATTATATTATCAATACCATATATAACATACATTTAGCGAAATTAAAAACTAAAAGATTTAGAACAGGAGGATTTACATTCGAGGAAAAAATCAAACATAAATTACATTTGCTGGGGCCAATAATTTAAATTTCCCCATTTCATTCATTCTTGGGAAAGGAATTAATTTAAATTATGATATTGAACAATAGACATGTATCATCCATATCAGTGGTCCGCAAACTTTCTGGCAACACTAAATTAAGCAAAATAGACTCTAAATATAAATGCCCACATAACACAAACAGGTCACCAAGAATTTAAAACTTTAATTGAGGAAAGGTTTCCAGACCGCAAACAGAGTATCGGTGGCAGCGGGTTAACGACCCCTGGTCTGGTACAACCGGCGAGGATATATTACGTACCTGTAATCTCGATGTCGTTCTTGATACGCAGGAAGAGCGGGCGCGCGTACGAGGGCAACGAGTGGTCGAGGTCGCGCGCCAGTCGCGCCAGATCCAGCGAGCGCGTCGGGTCCGCGATGGCCGCCATGCCCGCGCGACCCTCCGTCAGCGGGATCTGGGGACAATCACTTATATTTAATATGAACTGAGATCGATCTTATCGTGAAATTGATACATTTCAATGTGTAACAGGTACTAATGCGATATTAATGTATTTACTGTCGACGCTTCATTGTCAGAGACATGTATCGAAATCCCGTGACGATTCATGCAACTGGGTCGAAATGTGCGCAAATAAATTTGTTTTTTAGTAAATAGCTGAAGGCGCCTTTTAGGAGTCTTAATTAGTTCTTAGGTAGTACATAGTTGTAAATGATGCTACCTTTCGTCAATAAAGAGTATACGAAAGTAACAGTTTTTTTAGCACATGTCTCAATTGCTTAATTTAAAAGCAATACAAATTCGACACCTTTATAATCGACCCCAAATAAGATGAGAGTCCTATTTAGCCGGCTGCAAATGTATTGCTAGAAATATTCCAAATCATTTACACACCGAGCCATTCCAAACGAACAACAACTCACCGAGACACCGTACACGACACAATCGCGCTTCCCAATCGCGGTCATCATGACGTCCTCCACCTCAGCGGTGGCGACGTTCTCCCCCTTCCACTTGTACGTGTCCCCGGTGCGGTCGCGGAAGAACAGGTAGCCGAGCTCGTCCGCCACCAGGATGTCGCCGCTCACGAACGCCGCGTCACCCTTGCAGAACACGTCGCGCATTATCTTCTTGTTGCTGTCGCTCTGAAAAATATTTATACAATACAATACAAATTTCTTTATTGTACACCAAACGATTAATAACAATGATGTGTTTAATTGATAGTAGGAATTAGCTCATTTTGTTTACTATTTATATGCCAAATACAAATTATCGCTGTCGCCCAGGGTTGACTGGCAGATAATACTATTTGGCAATGACTTCAGATTGTAACCCTTAGTTTAAGTGATTAACTTGTCCCCCTTAGATTAAAATGTATCAAAAGAATAAATACATAAATAATAAAATATAATGAACACGTAATGTAATAATAATAATACACGATCTTGTCACTAAAATAACGATCCCTTCCAGACCTCTTAGACTTTCAAAAATCTCAGATTTTAAAGAATGCATTTTAGATTTAGTTATAGGTAAGGTATGCAAAAAGTGTAATATACTGTTTGATAAAAAGAAATTTTCAAAAATCCATTATTTGTTTTTACACCTTTTCATTTAGGAGTATTTATATGTCATTAAGTCTTTGTGTGCGTAAAACTGCGCATTCTCTATCGGTCAGACAAAGTTTTAACTAGTAAATACTGTTTATACAAACCTTGTCAACATATCCATAATATTCTCTAGAAGCATTTCCTTGAGCAATTAAACCTATGAACATGCCAGGCTCATCTGAAATAAAACAAAATTATTTGTGATTATTATAAAATGCACTCCATATTATTATTTTCGCGTTCCACTAACGCAAATGTTGACATTATTAAAGCAGGTCGCATATTAGGGGAGATTCAGAAGATATCATCAACATGACGCTTTAGTAGGTACGTGATTAAAATCAATTATCCCTTCAAATAAAGGAAAAGGAAGTATATTACAAGAGTTATTAAGTTTATTTTATTTTTTAGTTGATTTTTAACTGTTTTTCAATAATAATGTCGTAGTATGTCGTGCGTGTAAAAACTTTACTCGGAACATATTGTCCAAAAGTATTAGTCCTAAATTGGTCGTATTCGTTATAAGGCGCCTAGGCGGTATCTATTAGTAAGTAGTACCGGTTTGGTGATAGAATGACGCCGATCCTGTTCATCTCAATGATATCGTAAAATTCAATTAAGGGTAAAATCTCGGAGGTGGGAAACAGCGTCTTAGGAGGTTATTTCATTAGAAACACACTGACAAACCTAAGGGAAAGTAGGCATGTTTCAAACAGCAGACCTATATAATAGACGGATGGAACCAACTCGTGCAAGCTCTGCTATGATATTAGTCCGTAGTGAAAGATTATAAATAGTGGCTCACTCGGCGGACAGCGGATGCAGTAGCCGTCTGGTCCCCGCACGAGGTTGCCCTGCTCGTCCACACGCACCAGCGCGATGGGATGCAGGCAGGTCGGCACCAGCTTCGGCAGGAAGCCCACGGCGCCCACTGTGTTGTCCACGTTTACTGCAAGCCACATAAATTACTATAAATATCTACCTAACGATAGTGCAGTCGAATTAATGTTAAGTGGTCACGAATGAATAGGGTACTGGACACCTATCCCCAAATCCAAGCAGGACAGGACTTCTACATTACTTCTACATTCTTCTACTTCTACACTTCTACTTCTTCTACTTCTACTTCTACATTTCTTCTACTTCTTCTACGAGTTGGAAGTCTATTCTGTATCGTCAATCGTCCTCCGTATTTTTCGAATACAACCGAAAGTCAATTTATCATAAATACCTATATTATCAAAATACACGTTCATTTTTTTAAATTTTAGTTTACGTCCCTACCTAATTGCATTCAGTACCTATCTTTAGTCTATTTGAAACAGATTTCTTCCAACCCACGATTCTTCAAACGAAATTACTTATTTGATTTGATTTTAAATTGCTTGTTTACAAATGTCCATGTGCGGCCGCAGTGACCATTTAACATTAGGTGGGCTGCATGATCGTTGTTTACTTAAATCGTATATTGGAAAACGTGTTTCTGCCGCAGATGAAATATAGTACGCTTCGTTACCTTTATGTGTCGTATAGGCGCCATTAATTTATTAGCATCGTAAGAAAATTCTCGCTTCACTATTGGAAGCCATTACTCTTTGACCATTGCTAGCATTGACCTCTGGGGATCAAGGCCAAATTGTTGTAACAATAATTACATATAATCGTAATTGCTACTTTGTCATGAATAAAAATTGTTTTATATATAATCTGTCTTATTACAATGGTATTATCATCACGCTTTTATTACTTTAGTTTACCGTTTTTGTTTTCGAATAAGTACCTACAACAGTTTGTTTATATAAATTAAACTCTATTGTTAAGACACATTTTTGTAAACAGGCAAACAGTATGTGCGTAAACATGTACTAAAGACGATAAGGTAATGAATTCAAAGTCCAATGTAGATACGCATATTGTTATAAAATTAGAACACTTACTAATATTTGCGTTGCCTTCCGTAGCTCCGTAGATCTCGTTAATCTGTGGTATCTTAAACCTGCAACATGAATACTTTATTGACTAATGACCGTATATCAATATAATTTATCATAATTTTAACAATAAATAAGGACAACCCAAGGCATACGTTTGATAGATATGGTTAAGTATTATTGTTCACGAAATTTAAGTGTAGGGTGCGGTGAAACGTAAAAAAATAACACGACCAAGTAACTCTTGAATATTGCTATTTACATAGTGAATGGCATGCCAATTATGACTAAACTTACACCTTAGTCTCTCAATTAGCATGCAAATGCTACAAACCAATCGACGACGTCGACGTCTCGCGTATTGATAAATTAAATATTTATACTTTTATCGATCGTCGTTTATAAATTATTATAATGAGGCGTAAACATAACGCACAAAAGAATGAACTCGCTTTATACACGATTTCAGTATATTTTAGTTTTAGTTTCCCGACGACTCCTTATCAAATGCGAGAAAAGAAAAAAATCATTAAGCTATGAGTTTACCTTTTTTGTTTTTTCGACAGCAAACGTTGGATATATATCGGGACCTCTCTCTCCCGCCCGTCCCTAGAGTTACCTCATGGGTGAAAAAGAATTTCAGAGACTAGTCGGTCTATTTTCGTCGCTGTTAGCCCCCCAACTTTTAACAAAGCCATGTCTACTCTTAAAAAGACAGTTAATCACTTTTGTTTCCTCACCTATCAACAATTTGCTGCCAGATGGCAGGCCGCATGCCGTTCCCGACCATGATGCGGACCTTTTGCTGCACGTCAGTGGGTCGGGGCGGCTGCACCAGCAGATACCTGCACATCTCACCGATGTACTGGGCCACCTGGAACAGACAAATTGACCAGGGACTTAAGTTCATTTTTTATTATAGAGATCATGTCTAATAAAACATAAAAAGTTAGGTAGGAATGTTTCCTTTCATAAAATCATAACAACGCTCACTACAGACGAGTTACAGTCAATATGCATGAAGTACTTATCACGTAACAAAAAGTAGTTTTAAGTACAAAAAAATGTATAAAACACTTCTTTTCAGAAATCCTTTCCTTTAAACTACTGAATCATTCAATAATTCACTCCTATGCAAAATTTAATACTTGTTAATCAGTGATTTTTTCATAAGAATTTTTCACACTCATCCACCAAAACGCAAGAACTGATTCGCGTCGCAAACAAGTGAAGCCATGGTACCTTCCTGTCAAACAACATATCTACATTCCTTCCATCTTGTAAAATGATGTCTATAACTCACTGTGCATCCGTATTTGATGCAATCCGTCCAATAATTGGAGCCGGAGAACTTGACGCGCAGCACTGAGGGTATGCCGTCGATGAGCGCAGCGCCCGTGCCCACCACGCCACCCGCCGTGTGGTACAGCGGCAGCGGGTTGTACATCACGTCGGTGGAACGCAGCCCCAGCATGTGCACCGTCGCCACCACCACCAGCAAGTACCTAGCGAACGGCATTTTTTTTTAGATGGAAGTAGCAAACGAGCATGCAGTCCATCTGATAAGTGGTTATAGTCGTAAGCAACTTCATACTGCCGAAGAACATAGTAGACATCAGGGATGCTATTGAGCTCCGTAACCAACCAAACCGAGCCCCATATAAAAGTTATGGTTAATTTTGGATACATTGTTAATAAAACATTGTGAAATAAAATGTTTTGAATTCGCAATCTGAAATTTCATATACCTACACCCGTGTATACGGGTGTATATAGTTACTCTGTCCATGGAAGCTACGCACAGCACTGTAGAACACTAGTGAAAATCGAAGACATCATGGGTCATCGCTTTGGTGCTTTCCATCTTTAACGAGCCATAAATATTTGTAATATAGATACAACTGTAAACTGTTCATAAACCAACATATTATCATTAAAGTGTACTATTCAAACTAATTTGATAGTTATGTTGATCCTTCACTCTCTATCAAGCTAGCTTATTTGCTAAGCAATTATGTAAATAGGTTGTATAACAATGTATGTTGACCCTTCACATTTAACCCAACTTAACTGGTACAATGATTTCGGATTGTTTTGATTTCGATTTAATCAAGTATCCATCTAAATGGTAGATTTAAATAACATTAAGTCTAGATATTTTCACCTTTGCAGCGCCTTGATCTGACAATTACATCAGCATTGAAATGAAGGTTTTCTGTCAATCACTGACATGGAAAGGCAGTACTACCTACTTGTAATGGATAACAGATTCGTTGCATCTTCTGAAGACTAAATTTTCTAATTTATCGCCTCATGTGTCTCGTATATCTCGTACGAACCGTAACATACTGCTCTTTTTAATCTACAGCACCATACACCATGGCTAAAAGGCGATAAACGATTACACCTTTATAAAATATTCTATTCAAGTAAAGAGCTTTATTATCTTCAGCAGGTGAACTTATTAAGAAGGTCTTATAACGAATAGCGGAGGGCTTTGAGTAATAAACCACGTGCAAGGTCGCTTAAGAATGACCCACGACCCTTTTCAAGTTTATTTTTATTTTCGTTCCATAACACATAAAATAGTTATGGTCTTTTGCTTTTGGTAGGGTAAACACGATTAGAGTCAATAGTGAAGAGATTATTAGAAATTCAAACAGGATTTTCTCCATTGAAAGTAGTGGTTTAACTCCACTCTCGGTTTCGTGGGGAATATTTGAACCAGCGTAAGCCAAACTTCCTGTGTAAAGTTTTAAGTATCTATGCTTTGTAAATGGCATGCTTAGTTACATATAGTCCGATAATAATTGTATATATATATTTTTAAAACAATGCTTAAATAGTTTTGACGATGCAACTTGATCAGCTTTATAAATGATAACATAAAATAATAGGTCAAGATTGAGTGGGAATAAGTTTATCAAAGTGTCGGCTATTAAATGCAAGTAGCAGTTAAGCGCATAAAAGAAAGTTTGAATTCTCAACGGAAGGTTATGAATACCCTACTCCGGTGTCAAGGTCCGGTCCTTCTTTCAATAAATATACCGTGTTCAACTGAGGTTTTTTAATATACGCATTTAGTTACTTTACAACAGACAAAACGGAGCTTAAATGCCCCAACGCAGACATTAGTTTTTTCATCATTAGTAGGTAGTTAATCGATCTTTTCATGACAGTTATTGCGAACAACATAAAGTCGATATAGCTACGTATTAAAAACAAAGAAAGGCTGGTTGCCACAGGGATAATGTTATTGCAATATCTTATATGGACATAGTATTTTCATGCTGTTATTAATATTGCCCATTTGTCCCTGAATCCAATCTGTATAAACAAGATATCGGTTAAACATATGTAACACTATTTGAAAATGAACAGGTGTTCGTTGCATACGTACTAAGGTAGTACGTACAAAAAGTTATGAGAAAGTCACTTGAAAATATGTACAATCACATTATCCTTTTCTGAAAAAAAGTTCTTATTATATTCTGCCTGATGAAAAATAGTCACTTACGCCTCAGGATTACCTCAGGAGGATGTTCATTCCACATTTAGCTCGTTATTGCCAAAAAAGTCATAAAGCTGAATCATGGAGGACTGCCACGAGTCCAGCCGATTCTCATCCTTTGGTGAGTGATTCAATAGATGGATTAGGCACCAGCTTAAAATGTTATTAAGAGTCGAACGTTCTACATTGTAAAGGCGGTAGAACACGCAAAGGAGCCATGTGTCCCTCCGCAGGCGTAAGTGTTCCAACGGACCGGAGATCATCGGGTCGTTGGCGATTTAGATTGCGTTTCTATACGGAGTCAGATACAACTGGTAAGCGAGCAGCACTCTATGCAGTACCTCACTTGTATTTTACAAAGCAGTAGTAAATACCCCCGAGTGAAGAACGGCTCGGCTACATTTAGGACGACCAATTTCTACACAGTGCTGTACTTCACACGCGATGTCAATTCCCAGAATCTTAACGCCCCAGTTTCTTTTAATATATTTCATTACTTATAACATTCAAGTGTTACGATAAGCTCGCGACTATTTGTGCGTATATGTTATTCGATGACCCAGTAACTTAACTTTTTTTAACGAAAATTAATTATTTGATTTATGTTTAATATTGTTAATTTAGACGAGAAATATGATTTATATGTTTGGATGAGAAAAGTATCTATGTTTCAAATTGATATTGATATATTTTTATAAAAGCATATGCATGGACATCCAATAATAATAATCGGTCTATGTAAATTCATCGGTAACTTTTGACACATGCATTATACGAGTAATTATTGTGCTGAATACCCAAAAAAGATATTTATTTATTAATGCTTATATACCTAGAGTGGTACAAAGGCGGACTTAATGCCATAGGCATTCTCTCCTAGATCCCTTTAGGCAAAGCAGATATCAACAAAATTGTATTAAAGTAAATTTAAAAATAGATAGATATGCAACTTGCAAATTACAACATTGATTTTGTTGAGTGGCGTATAATCAGATATTCAGGACCCGATGATAGAGTAAAGAAGTTGCCCGATTTCTCGTTTGTGACTTTTTACAGGCACATCGGGTCTCATTTATCTACTAAATAAAATAAGCCATCATTATTAATTTAAACCATGATAGTTAAAATTGTCGTTTTATCTTATTTTATAGAAATTATCTTGAATTTAATTACTTTTTTCATGAAAATATGAATAACAATTAAATAAATTAATCTATTTTACACGCTAATGACGGCGATTTGCGTCATAGTCTTTATTTAAGAAATTAACATAAATATGTTATTAAATACCAAGGTACCTAAGAACAATTTTAAAAGTTCTTACTTTTTGCGTAATAAATTTATTGTCTAGCAGGATATATTAATATATTTTTAAATTATTCATCAGTTTTCCACATTATTTTCCAGAAGTAATTAATGTTTAATATGACCTATAAATTACCATTTATTATATAATCCTCGTTGTCATATAGTAATTTGTTAACATAAAGTTTGATTCATAGATTAATAAAATTGGTATACATTGTGGTAGAAACGCAACAGAGTAATATTAATTTGTAGATAATAAAATACCTGTTTTTACGTACATGTAATAAGAATTAATGTTCCGTGTGTCTATATATCGCATATATTTGCAAAAATACGTAGTTACTTAAAGGAGTATAAAAAAGGTATCTATATATAGAATTCTTCGTTACTGAGTGACTGACTGACAGACAACGCACAGCCGAAACGGCTGAGTGTAGAAAGTTGAAATTTAGTATGTAGATTTCTTAGATTCCTAGAAGAGAGGGGAGGAGCACTAAGAGAGGATTTCTGGAAATTCCACGCCGAATGGAGTGAAAAGGATGAAAACTATTATATGACAGTTTTACACCTTTAGTGACTTGAACATTTGGATTTTAGAAGGTCATATAGCATCACGCTATGTTTATTTGTTTGGTTTTATTCTTATGCAGTAGCGAGTGAAACCGCGAGGCACCCCTAGTAGTAGACATTGTTATACCAAGTATTTATACTATTTGTCAGATTGGTTGTCTGTGTGTTTGAATAACGCAACAAATCTACTGAATTTATATATGGGATGAAAATATAAACCGTATAAATTAAATCTATCTTTTTATTTTTGTTGTGATGTTTATGATGTTATAAGTTACCAATATTAAGACCAGTACTGCTTCAGTGCTCACACCTTTCTGGTTGTCGCCGTTGTTTTTGATTTTATTGCATTTAAGTAACGCTGCAAAGCAATAAATCGATAGAATAATCAGTAGTTTGCCTAGTTAATGTAAAGATTCCAGACATATTTTACTACTAAGGATTAATTATTTACGTTTTATATATGTTATTATATATATAAAACGTTATATTACGTTATAAACGTTATACCTATTATAAACAATATTATTTACGTAATATATTTTAAAACTTGAGACAATAAGTTAATATTGGTTTTAAAACTACTTACTTAGAATTTGGAAGTACCGCGGCCTTAGGCATTCCCGTGGTACCCGAGGTGTAGATGTATAAAAGGGTGTCCTTATATTGGGGCCTCTGCGTGATGATCGGGTATTCCGGCGGGTGCTTCGCCATCTCGGCGTTGATGTCGACGGTACCAGGGGCGCATTCACCGTACAGCTGGAACAGCTTTATTCCTGGTGGGAGCTGGTCGTTTATTTCTGCAATTGCTGGAAGAAATAACAGAATCGTTACAAGTTGGATAAATATTTTGATTGACAATCTATATTGCTTCATTTATTTTATTAAATGTTAAAGCTAAAGAATATTTTATTAGAAAATACGGAAAACAAAACGAAACATGTTATACATGTGTAAGTGTGACGTCACGGATCTTCTCTGCACCTCGGTACATTATGAAAAGCAGAGTCCGAATATGTCCGAATATGTGTTACATATTCGGACATGTTATTTATCTTATTCATATACCAAACTTCAGAAGTTAAACAAGCTACGAAGTAAATTCGTTAGCGTAATTCGGTGAGGGGAACTTTTTTGATTCTAAAGAAGTTTCTCTTCAATTATACTCCCTATTGTTGTTTATAAATTATTAACTAAGGCTATGTGTAAACTGTATTCAAAAATATTATATTCATTAATTATTTTTAAAAAGTTTAAAATCCTTGAAAATTTACATAAATTTGGACTTATGCAATATTAAAGCAATCATCTGTAAGTTAACCTTAGGATTTTTACAAAAACTACGACATAAATATGAATAGCATACAATTAAAATAATTATGATGTACTTCCAAGTTACGTACTTACCTTTGTATAACGAAGCATTTTTATGCTAGTACCATTTACTCATAAGTCATTTACTCATAATAATAACAAATACATATTTATATGTACATATATTAAAGACAAGAAAAATATTTTAATTCGATATTTATTATATATATTGCACATATAAAAATGAGATTTTAAGAAAAGTAAGTATGTACAATTTTTTCCAACTTTTAGCACCTGGTATCTGTAAACCTGTCGTCGGCATAATCTAGCAGTTATGCATATACTCTTAGTATGTACTAATACTACGTTATTCTATACATTTTATTTCTGTGGTAACGTCTGGGGGCTCTGGGATCTTGGACTATTTGCTTTACCCTCCAGGAAAACGAAAAACAAAAGAACTTATTCACATCCCTATTAAATGTTGTTCGTGAAATTTGGTGGTCGCAAATTTTTCGCTAGATTGCATGAATTACCCAATAATTAAATATTCATCAAGTTAAATCTATTTTATCCTAATTAAATTATTTTAGGAATAAATTACTTGGTGCTTTAACAACGTCGTGGTTAATGGCCTGTTCATTTTTATTATTATAACTTCAATCATTAAAAAGATAAAAACAAAAAGCATTCTTTAATATTTATCTGATTCTTCTGTAATTATTTTACTTGCGTTTTTGTGCTCAGTTTACTATTATACTGCTTTGTATGTATGTATAATATAGATAGGTGTATATATAGGTATAATGTTCACGAACGATATCGAATCTCGGTACGTTGCAATATTAGCTTTGCTAAGCCGATCTCCTGAATAAAACGAATGTAGTGGAATCTCTTTTATCTATGCTGCATAAGTAATGTTTGACCAAAGTGACATAGATAAGTTGAATGTAGACAGCAAGAAAGTCACGCGATTTTACATCTGCATTGCGATCCCTATGTAAGACATAATTAGGGTTGCCACTTGCACTTTATATTAAAATAGATGAGAGAAATATATAGAGAAATATATATTAAAATGAGAGAAATATATAGTAGGCAACAATACTTTATTTTGCATGATCCAAGTTCTTTAAAAAGAAAGTTTAGTTCCAAACACTTTGCGTGAAGCAATAATACTAAACAATTCTACAAGGTTTCTATAGCCATCTTACTGGTTTCATAAAATCTCTAGATTTCCTTTTTTCGACCAAGGTAATTTAATAACTTAAAAAAGGTGGTAGCCATCTCATTAGTCAATCCTCTTAATAAAATTAAAATGTTTAATCAAATGTATGTTAATTCATACTCATATTTCAATGACCATGATAATAAAATATTTATTAATCGACTTGGTACGTGAGCGCTTAAACCCTAACAATACCTAAAATTATGTACTTACCCATCTGATAACACCTATTATAATTCATATAAAAAATATGCTACATAAAAAACAACAAACAAACATAGCGTGATGTTACAATATAGTCTATAGCCTTCCTCGATAAATTTCCTACTCAACACAAAAATAATTGTTCAATTCGAATCAGTAGTTCCTGAGATTAGCCCGTTCAACGAAACAAACTCTTCTGCTTTATAATATTAAATAAGTATAGATTGAACAGTCTGTTCAAGCGCTAAATAAATTATTTTAGTTCTTAACTCAAAGTAAATATTTACTCAAAGTATATAGTTTGTGAATTAAACATGTAGATTACTAGCTTCGTTTTCCAGTATAGGTAAATAAAACCTTCAAAATTTTATTGATGGTTTTGTAAAATATAATTAAACCGAATTATAATTAGTTACGTAATTAAAATTTTAAATGGTTTTGAAGATAATTAAATATGAAAAACTGTTTTTTTTTTGCGTATAATAACTCTTATTACCGTCTATTATCTATATATATTTAATCCTCTATTATATATATATAATAATCTATTATCTATGTATATTTAATCCTGTCTATTGTGTTTATGTTTTAATTATCCGTATAAATTACCTTCATTTATCTAAAAACCAATAATACCACACT
>DWLI01001260.1:0-16254 GCA_018249915.1 Cecropterus dorantes dorantes | reverse complement strand
CCAGCTCCAGAGGAGGGGATCTCAAAAGATATTAGATAATAGTTAATTTTGAAGAAACGTAAATCTTTTGATGTAGACTTTTGGTTGCATATACATACTTTAGAAATTTAATTTCCTTGGATGTTCGATTGAAATTTGCCGTTTGAAAAATTCTTTCAATGGGCAGCAGCGTCTCCCTGTGTAGCGTCAACACCCGGTTCAGTCACAAACAGTTCTACCAGCAAGGTCACACAATTGACAAAATTCCTATAACAGGAGGCCTACTTTTAGCTGTAGAACTCAAAAGTTCAATGAATTGAGGAATCACATGGTCTACGTCACAATTACTTAGTCTACGTCAACGAAGTAGCGAGTACTACTATTCTATTTATAAAATAAATAGTGTAGCTTGTAAAAAAAAAACAATATCGACATTTCCGATATTTTTCTTATTTCTTTCTTGTTGATATTACGACTAAGTAAAATGGTTGGTGGTCACAACGGACCTATGACGGCGAGGAAAGCTGTTGACAAGCGCTTGTGATAAATTAATCTACGAACCCTAGGATTAATTTGTATTATTGTTAAGATACTTCATGATATCTTATAATTTGCAATGTTTGTGATTTATATAAACTTACCATTGTATTCTACGTTTGGGCTAACTTAAAATCATCTTCTCTATTAAAGTTACTGTGTTTTTGATCCCTATTGCTTCTCTTATTAAACGCGGGAATTGCCGCCTATGGACACCTGTAATAAACTCTAGATAAGATTAGAGCCTTACCCGAGGTTGGCCAGAGATACGTTGCTACCCCGGAGTACTAAGTTAGAATGCCTTGGATAAGTAGATAATATACCTAACACTGTGTTAAATTCGATTTCGTTTTGATATGGTTCGCTTTGTCTAACCTGTATATAAAATTTCAAAGCCACAATCCACGTCTTTTTATGTAAATTTATTGAAATATTTCCATCGTTTCTTTTATGGGATCCTGCATGGCATAAAATTTGAACTTTGCAATTCCTAGTTGGAATCCCTCCAACCAGAACACAGCAACATCAACTCTGTTACTATAAGTAAGTTGACACTTTGGTAGTATCAAAGCAGTTAAAGTTGAAATATTTCTCTAAACCGAAATTATATTTTTAATAGTATTTACTTGGTAGTGTTATTTTATACTTCGAGTATATTAAAAGTCAATAGTTAAGACAGGAAATTAATATAACACACGTTACTACAGTATAATGTTATGACTGTTAATTGTACGGGCTTTATTATTTTATGCAATTAGGTCCCGCGGCGACCATCGTTGCGTGCGCGTCTAAGCCCGCTGTGAATTGTTCCTGAAAACACTGAAGTAATGTAATTACATTCGAGGAAATTGTAAATGTGACTTTTAAACCGAAACATGCTTAATATAATGAAAATTTTACGCATACATAAAATGACGTATGAATATGAAAGCAAAACTTGTTACTTGCGAAAACAAAACAAGCACCTAGCGTGTACGTTGACGACGCTCTCTAATGAATTTCGACAACGGGTACTTAATATGAATTTAAGATTTTATTTAGGGAAAAATAAAGTAAGTGGTATCACATTGATACTAGTTTCACCTCTACTCGGAAGTTTCCAAGGTGTACAATTGCTTGTACAGTGGTCACATTGTTATTCAAGAGGTGCGTCGGGCAGCCGCGACCTTTGCGCTCGCGCCGGTCCGCATCGCCGTATCCACCGCTTAGCATCGTAACTATTCACGTTACACAGTTTGTACGGTAAGAAATGTTTTTATGTATGTCAAGGCTATATTGTCAAATTTGCTTAATGTGGGTACATTAACCTGGCAGTGAATCTCTGCGAAGTTTAATCTGCGTCCAGCAGTAGGTAGTAGCGTAGGGTACAGATTCTTCTGGGTATATGGAGAGCATTGTTCGCAATAGTGGGACGTAAAAATAATTAGTATGTTTTTTTTTATAATTGTACTTCCCCAGATTAATACACCTTTTTTTAACGAGAGGGAAAGCTTCAAAAGTTGGGAGCAACGACGAGTTATGTGGGGTTTTTACCGCACTAAATGAATGAATTACTTTTTTTATAACTGACATTTCAATTTGAATTTAGTGAACTGCTGAGGAAATATGTAGTAATAAGTAGTAAAACTCTTTGTGGTTCAACTTTGCAACTCGGCACCAGCACCACCCTATTTCTACCTATTACAGCAGTGTTAGGGGCTGCTGTGTTTTGATCAGAACAGGGTAGGGGGATTGAGGTAAGGGAGACATACTTCTCCGAGGTGTTCCAACTTAATTCTCGGCGATAGCGACGTATCTGTGCCTAACCTCAGGGAAGACTCTGGTCTTATCTGGGGTTCAATTATAATTGTCTTTGGGCGACAGTGACAACTTACCGTCAGGTAGGCCGCATGCTCGTTTGCTATTGCAAATTGATAAGAAAAATGTAATATTGTATGTAACTAACGTTAAAACAAACATAAGTCATATCGAAAGCCAATTACAGATGCTTTATAATAGGTACTTATTTATATGAGCTAGTACAATTCATGTATCCAAGTATGTCTGCCTAATAAATCTCAACAAAAAATATAAAATAAAAATTTAAACATTTAAGTATTTGTTCCTATACATGCTTACTTTTATCTTTAAAATATTTTATCTCTTTTTCGTTCCATAGCAACAACACAATGATTGATATGAAATTTAGGTTTGAATCTGGGGCAAACTGATGTGCATATTAGGTATTGTGACATTTTTATTAGTGTGCGTATTGTCATTATTTTTAAAAATATACATGTACCTAGTAGACGTGCATATAGTCAACTCAATCACAGATACTACAGATGATTTAAAATATGGGTTATGAATTTATAAAAGAAAGAAAAAAGTACAAATGTAATTGACATGGTAAAAGTCGGTAAATTATCAAAACATTTTTTGTATTAATGATATGATAATGATTATAATTAATTATAGTTCAATAGAAAATGTTTGCTAAATAATTTATGAGTGCTTGCATTCTTGTATTTATGTAGAGTGACGTTATACGAATTACAGACAATGTTCAGACTGTCGTAGCCGACCATTTTCATCTGTTTCTGAAAAACGCATGTTAAAATTATTTTTTTAGAAATATTATAAGTTTTATTAAAATACAATTGATTTTTAATGAATAACCGAAGAATAGTACGTAAAATGGAATATAATTTAATAAAAATGCAAAGTAGCATAGTAGTATTGTAGATTTCTGACTGACATTAAAGTCAACTATGTGTATTCGTTATACAATAAAGATTTAATATTGTAAAACAATTATCTAAGGATAATATGGAATTATTCGTCTAACACTATGTAATCTATCTATTAGGTTATGACACTCTAATCACGTCATCAGTAATGACCACAGCGCTTAGGGATCATAACAGTTAAAGATATAAGTCGTTACACTTACGAGCAGCTCATTAGTTAATGAAACAATTATTCTTATAATGATATCGAAATTACCTCCATCGAATGACCAATGTCACAATATAAAAGATCGTAATTTTACAATATTTAGTGCTTGTTTCTTTACTATTTCACTTTCATAAATTATTTGCTCATAAATATCATATTCATTAGATGAAATAAACTTTTGGACAACAACATGATTTCATCCTCCTTCAATTTTTATACAGATACTCATGAGGTTATATTCGTTTGGAAATATAGGACATTAAAAAAAGCTTTTAAGGCTTTTAAATAGTGCATGTAATTTAAAAACTAAATATATTAAAACGAATTATTACAGGACTCAGATTGAAATCTCCGCCAATCAAAACTAGGCTAGGTGCAAAAAATGAATAGACATTTATTTTCTACGCGAAATTTAGGAAAAAAATTGGAGATAAATTAATTACATTCTTACATATAAATGTACTGATTGAAACTAAAAAAATAACTTAATAAATACCTAAAATTATAGTTGGGTACAACTATGGCGGTAGTGGTTGGTACAACCGGTCTCATCACACCTGCGGTACGAACACTGAACCACGATTCGTTACTGGCATACCTGTTCTACGATACTCGAAACTAAAACAAAGAAAAACAAAATTCATTCAGAGAATCATCTTAGCTGTAGATATAGGTCAAGAGGTCATAGCAAATAGATGTATGGTCTAGAGTGGTAGCGGAATTCAAAACAAAAGTTCAATATTAAAAAGTAAAAACTTACAGTAACTATTTTTGATTATGCATAAGTGAAGAAAATGTCATATTATAAAAATATTTTGAAGCTAATGATTTGTTACTAACTGCAAATATATAAATTATTATATATGTATTTTATTATATTAAACCGAATTTGATGAGCCGTTCGTACAAATATATAACTTTAAAGAGCATTTCTCTACATAGGTTTCTTTTACCTATAATAGGTACATCTTGAATTATAAGAAGTAAGGTCCATTTACTTTTTACATGACCCAATGTGACTAGGTTTTAAGTAATTTAAGTACTAGATTGACTTTTTAAGCTGTGTGTTCATTTCATTTTACCCATAACTGGAGCTTCATAGCCAGAGCCTGGAGAACATATGAATTGAATATATAAAAAAATCGAAAGTCGAAGTCTTTTATATTACTATTTTAAACGTTTTCATGTTTATTAAATTATATTTAATACTTGGTTAGTAAATGTTCCTACTTAAATATAAACTGCAAAACTGGTGTTCAGTTGTAGAATATAATGCCATCTATCGAAGAAGTTCCAAACTAAACGCTAAGCTGTAGATTGAGAGCGCTACAGCTCCATGTAATGTATCCATTGTATTCTAGATGGCGCAGAGAGTTACCACAACTGGAACATCTATTTACGAAATAAAAAGGATAATTATGGTATATTAAAAGTTGCATTACACATTCATCTTCATAAGTGTTCATCATATAAGATTTTAATATGATAACGTTAATATCTATGTGATAGCTTGAATATTAGGAATACATGATAAAATTTAACAAAATACCTTAAATTTAAGCGGGAATGGTCGGTATAGCGACGAATAGGTATTTTTCTAAAATTGCGTTGCGTCGCTATAACGACAGTTGCGTCAAAGTATATTTGGCGATTTAATCTTCTAAAATAATTTGTAAACCTGTCAATAAACTATTATTTTCTTATTCTTTTAATTATATTTAGGCAAAACCTATAGGATTCAAACGGTAAAATACGGGTTAATTATCTCTTCTGTATAATTTATCTAGTAGTTACAGCAAGGTTGTAACAGTTAACTCCCAATTGTACGTAAGGTAACAAAAAGCAACGCAAATACATATCAAACATCAATGACAATTCTACAAGTATTATGTCGGATCTATTAAAATACTACATAATACGGGCCCATAGAAAACGTAGTGAAACTTTGATGTCTTTTCAAAGTTAATGATTGTAGAGTCAATGGTTATAGAACAACTATAGCAATGTCTAGATAGTATTACGAATGTATTCAATAATACACAACTTTTGTTATTCATTTTTGTGCAACTACAATCATATAAATATTACAAGGAAATACTTATGAATAAATAAATTATATTTTTGTGTATATTTTACTAAAAAAACTTACTAGGAATAAGAACGGGTCATTCGATTAATAATATTAGTTTAACGATCGGAGGCACTGTTACCTATACACCTATTTCTGTCTTATAACAACTATGTTAACGTCTTCTAGATTTGAAAGATAGGAGGGAGAAATACTAACACGAAGCGTTTTCATTAAGTCCTCAGGGGTAACGACGCCTCTGTAGACAACCTTACGCAGGATTATAATTGTATCTGTACCCATCGTAGACTACGATTTCGTTTCCTACCTTTATTGTATTTTAAAAGGTCCGAAACACATTTTCCTACCCTGTACCAGGTAATAATAGAAAAAGCTGGTGATAACTAATGAGGTATGTAACTTAATTTTTATAACCACTAAACCAAATCAGAGCAGCGTGACCCCACAATACTTCAATTTTCATCCACTTACGGCAAGAGAGTTAGAGATGAATCATGAAAAGTGCTGTAGTAAAGAATGTCTACACTAAATAAATTATGATGGCTGGCTATCTATGGCTGAAATGTAAATGTGAAAGACCGAATTTCTACACATGTATGAATAAGTTTAGTTGCTGACGGCTATCGATAAGAGCCGAGAGCTGCTCCAGTTCATGTCAGCAGTAAATCCATCAAACTTAAAGATAATCTTATTATTTGAATACGCTTGAGGCATCGCAGGGCGGAGCACTATTCAGATCGAACCCTATTTTTCAAATGAGAAAAAGGAAAAATAGTTTGAAGGTTATTGTCGGGGATGAACCAGCGGTACTCAAATTTAGTAACTCTACAATCGAGCTACGTTAATTCTTAAATTGAAAAATATGTCTCTACTGGGTAAAGATAATTTTGCTATTTTAGTATTAAATAGTTCTTAGGTTTCGTTCAAAGGGTTTTAACGCTCGTAACAAATGTGACCATCTTAGTCCATACAACCTGTTCTTAATACACTTGGACATAGAGTTCATAGGTGGCAGATACCACTTTTTATCAGATGGACTGCAAGCTCGTTGGCTATTTTAATCTTGTAAAAAAGGTGTCAATATCGGTATTACTTATTAAACAATATTAATCGGAATTTGGTCTTTAGCGATTGGATTCGTAAACTTTGAGTATTACTGTTAACCAATGTAGTGTAATGATGAATGTGCAGTCTTATTCCTGATCAACAGTCGAATGGATTTCAAAATACCTCGGGGCGAGAATAAAAACGGACTGATAAACTCTTGCACTATTTTTTAAACTTAACTTTACAAATTTGCTTTGATTTCCTAATATAATAGTATTTGAAATGTTTTATACGTGATCGTATACAATAAATATCATTAATATTAAACCATAAAATAATTTTAAATATAAACGTTAATTACATATAAGTACTCGTATTGTGTTCAGTATAAGATAATGTTACATAGATACACACCTACATCGTTATATGTGGATGATGTACACATTTTAAAATTTACGCAACAATACTGAACTCGACCATACTTTGATACCATAAATGTTGTTAATCGATTTATAGTCAAAATTAGGTTTAAAGAACTTTATTCTCATAAAAAACATAAAGTTTTGCTTACAATGAGATACAAAAATAAAATATTAAACAGTACAATATATGCCTCTGAAGCCTTGAAATTTACTTATATATATTTTTTATGCTCTTATTTAACTTACTTCTACTTACATACTAGTCATTACATGTGTTACAAGTTTTGTAATTGAAAGAAATTCAGTATGGCGGGGGCCGTGCCCCGGATACTGTGATAGAAGTGTAGTTCGACCACGGAGGTGTCACCGCCACGCCTATTCCTAACGTGAAGCAGTTCAACTTCGGAGCACACCACTACACCTATTTCTGCTAAATAATAGTAAGGCAGACATATTTATTCCCAACCGTTCCATCTCGGTCCACAGGAGCAACGTATCTGCGGTAAACCTCTGATCTTATCTGGGGATGTCAATGGTTGGTAGTGGCCTCTTACCATTAGGTGGACTGCATGCTCACAAGACTGGAATGGATTTTCCGAAAAATAATTTAAATTGAGCATTGTATGTAGCAAGAAATGCTCATTTAATAAGATTACGAGACTGATTTATTATGGTGATTTAACATTAAATCTGTTTTATATGCGCTTATTGATATTGTATCGGTTCATAGGATTTTTACGATGAAAAGTGTCCTGCTTAGTCTTGTTTTGCAGAAGTATCCCGCTACCGCCCTGAGATAGTTTTGTTAATATATGCTGTCCCTACTAACCTCAAAGTATCGTAAAAGCGATAAACATGTAAAATTAAATATCGATTCCCGTATATTATTGCCATACCATAAAATATATTCTCAAATTCAGTTCTATAAGCAATTTGTATGAAAGGCTTACTATGTTATTCAATAAGAAAATCTGCGTATTTGCTCCAAGAAATAAGGAATATTTACGCCGGCGGCTCAGTGACGGATGTGGCGCCACGCCCTCTTTATGGTGTTAGCTGTTACTGTGCCACTTCAGTGAAGATAAGTTTAGAGATGCAAGACCTTACTACTATATTAAAGATCTTATTGTATTCGTGTTTGTGTGTCTATGTAGGGCTATGAGTGAAGAAAACGTGTGAGTGCGTGGATGTATCAACGTCAACAAATCATCTACTCAACGTAAGTGAATTAATAAGTTTAAAAAATCAGTAAAAATAATTATCAGTAATTGAAGTAATAGTCAAGCTTGTATAAATGTCTATGGTGAAGGCTTGAAGTTAAAAAGAAATGGTCGTAAAAAAGTTTGTTTGTTTATCTGACTAAACGTGTTAGTCGCTTATACTATTTTTGTAGTATATACAAAAATTGTAGTGTCATAAGAAGAATTTTGAAGTCGGTTAATAATAAAATATCAAAACCAATTATTATAATTTTCAATAATAAATATCTATATAGGATTAGTCAGGGTACATACGTGAAGTAGGATTATGTAGATAGTGTAATAAATCAGCAAAGCGCACGCTGACCCCGCCGTGACAATCTATAAAGAGCTTAAAGTTTGCGGGTATCATTTGGAAACTATGCAGACTTCTTCGTAGGTGTTCGGCTATCGACCTTAAAGTTTCTTATTACAGATCAAAAGTAATTTTATAATTACACAAGTATGGGACAGTTGGTTCTTGTAATTTCTCTTGTAGCAATCAAAGGCTGGGTTAAAATTATCACAATGTACCGAACTATTAGCATGCAAATTGGTAGAGATACCTACTCTGATTATAGTTAAAATAAAAAGATTAATAAAAAGGTTATTCCTGATAAAAATAATAATAATTGTTTATTGTCCCAAAATTATTATAATAACATACAAAGCAAATTATTTTAACAATAAGCAGAAGAATAAATCAATGCAAAATTTATAAAAAGCACACAAACAAGACTAAGACAAAAAAAAACAGACAAAAAATAAAAACAAAAATACGGGGGCAATTAAAGTGGCTCAGCATTTTAATAATATAGAAGTAGTAAACGAGCATGCTGTCCACCTGATGTACAATGGTCATTGCCATTAATGCCGTCTGTAATGAAATCTAGATAAGATTAATCTTATCTAAGGTCGGCCACAGGTGTGTTGCTACCCGTAAGGATTAAAGTGGAATGCCTCGGATAAGCATGCCAGCTAAGATATATATAGACTCATTCAAACTTTAGACTAAAAAAACTGTTTTCATGGTCCCATTACGATATTTAAGGATTTGATTTTCAATGACTCTCATTCAAGTGATAATATTTGAACTGAATTGCAGCTACAATCTACCATTTTGTCCCATCCCATTTGATGCTGTCCAACACATACTCATTTTTTCGCGTTATTCGTAAATTTTGTCAGCTTTTTAAATAATATAGTATAAAATAAAAGGACATATTGGCTGTTAATGTAGTAAACATGAGTATGTTTCGGGGTAGTAATTGATTT
The DNA here is from genome assembly GCA_018249915.1 of Cecropterus dorantes dorantes. NCBI lineage: Eukaryota > Metazoa > Arthropoda > Insecta > Lepidoptera > Hesperiidae > Cecropterus > Cecropterus dorantes. The sequence goes on along the minus strand of DWLI01001260.1, from coordinate 6,730 downwards.
GCCGAGCAAGGAACAAAAGTAAATAAATTTATTTTTCTTTCCTATCGAATGGTTTTTTCGAAGCTCGTCGGAGCCGTCGTACTTCAACTTAATTGCCTGTTTTTACAAGAACCTCTTCGAACGAATTTTCTCAGTGAATAAGTACTTTGAGGAAGTCAAGAGACCCACGTGACAAAAACAATGATGGATCATTAAAATGTGAACAGCCAGAAAAGAACTTTATCTCATCTGTACATAGTTCCAAATTGATCGAGATAACAATCTATTATTGCATTAGAGGGAAACGGTTGTCGTTGTTTAAATAAATTGTCAGGAAAATTTTGTGAGCACTTTAATACGTAAGTTGAATGACAATAGATGGAGGACGCTGTCGAGTTCATAAAACAATTGAAAGTATGCTTTGACTAAAAACTTTGTCCACTACTGGACTGTTTAGTTTGGACAAAGGCCTGTTCCAATGGGGTTTTGCCAATAGTTATCGCACCTGGCATTCGTTTTGCTGACTGCAGGAGGTGTTGATGTTACACAAAAAGACGCTGCTGCGTATCTTCTGGATTTTCTCCTTAAGTTGCTTCCTACGACATGCCCCAGAAGAGAGGGAGTGGTACTTTTAAAGACCGATACTACACGGCACCCTAAAATAGGATAGGTTTACGGTGTACATGTATGAGTATTATTAAAACAACGTAATTTTATCTATTTTAGTACCAAAAACGAGTGACTTTATATAGTGTAATAGGCTAGTTGACAATAATAAAAATATTGATAAATTTTAGTTTTTAAAGCTAGTCTTTGCTCTAAGAATCTTAAATATCTATCTCATCAATTATGTTAGTTTAGATCAATTGATATTTTTGAGAAACAGAAATATGCAATGGCATCTATTAGTCACAGGCTATTAAACGCAAATCAAAACGCGTGAGGTCACAGTTTGCCAAAGAAAACAAACGTCCCTTGAGCGTCATAATATAGTTAATTTGATTTGTCAATTATATAAACGTTTTATTATTGTATTCTGACTGTGTCATACAACAACTAATGCTGGCTATAATGGAAGATTTTCTCAAAGCAAGTAGCAATAATCTTCCTAAAATCGATGTTGTTACGCTGGGTGTGTTTTTTGCATCTAACACTACTTTTTACTTTGCGGAATTCCGAAATATCAAAACTAATGTGTAAGTATACAAATATTGTATTAAAATTTTAATTACCTATTACATACAAGCAGTAGATATTGAATACACATTGATTTTTTAAGGTTAGTTATAGCCATCCCAAACTTATGACGTTTGTTGCTTTGCAAACTGTTACGTTCCTCGAGAAGCCATGGCAGTCTGACGCGTTTTAATGAATAAATGTCAAAATTATTATAAAATATAAAATAAGATATGAAAATGTTTCTTTGTCAATGAAATATGAATATTTACTGATAAATTAGATCATTAGACAATTTTCCAAAAACAGTCAAGTACATTGTTAAATGACAAGGTAACAAAGAAACTTGAGAAATAGGGACGTGGATACGAATTTCAATAAGTCTTGTCAAGTAGCTAGGACGTAAAAGTAGATTATAACCATTTGATAGATCTGATGTTTGTGAAACAAGTGCAATATATTGTTTTTCATATTGTACAGGAAATTCATCAGTTTCCGATCGTTGTTGGCACATTTCCGATCAGCGTGCAGCTCGTTAGTGCAGCGGCGTGTGAATTAACTTCTTCCTTAGATGTTGACAATCGCATTTGCGCGATCGTGCGATTAAAGTTTATCCACTTTGTGTTGTATTGCTGCGATTATTTTTGTCTACAATCGTACTTGAAACTTGTATGAGCAGTTCGTAAATATTATATTTCATTAAATTTGAATCATTGTTATGTTAAAAGTTCAAAACATACCACAAGTTCGTACCTAATGATTTTTTGAGACAAAGGATGTGTCCTGCACTCAGAGAGTTGCGGCTTTAAGTAACAGCTTATAAGACGTGTAAATGATAAATTTTGATCTTTGCCTGAGTGGTCGCGGTACGCTGGTGAGAGAACGTTACCCTCCGTGTGCTCTAACATAGGTTTGTGCTTTTGCCCGTAGATCCGCACTGGCTTACGAGTATAACCTGTAGGAGATTAACATGAGCTTAATATCGAATAATGCTTTGTATGTTACAACTCGTAGATTGACAATAAAGATATATTGTGTATTGAAGGGATATGTACAAGGGTCAAAGAAAGTAATCCTACAAAAATAAAGATCAATGTGTGTGGTGACGGTTTATACCCACTACCGTGAATTGGACAATTGTGCTACCTTATGTTGATACATTCAAACTTCCCTTATAAGGTTAAAATAAATAAGTCTGTTTCTCAATTTCTTAACCTTGTAAGTAAAGTATCGGCATCATTCCATGGAACCTGCTAAAATTAGTGTGTGACCAATTATTTTGGAAGACCACATAATTATGTTTCTCTCATATGGTCAGCCGAAGGTCCGCCTTAGCATGTTCCAACGCACTTCTAGAGAGCGGACAGGAACGAAGGTCTTTCTATTTGCAGAGGGTAGCTCAAATCAAATTTTATTCTTTTTGATATATTTGGCATTCGAATACTTTTTTTGTTTGCGAGGAAGAAACCTTTAAAGGTATCCGTTGTTGAAGGAGCTACGCCAAGTTATTTGGGACTTTTACCCACTAAACCCACTGGTGGCCATCTTTGGCGCTGCGAAGATAACTCAGGACCCAAAGCTACGCAACCAGAGTCCTCTGAGCGCATAGCCCCGTCGGGCGTTGCTCAGGTAGGCGTAGAAGTCACCACACCATCTGGTTTTAATTGACGTCCTGACTGGTTTTCAGAGCCGATGGCCAGGCGCTCCGAGCTCCCAATCTTACCGCCTGTATCCCCAGAAGTATTTTTTTACTAGCCTCTTACGACGGGCAGGGGATACCGAAGCTCTAGTCTGGTCCCGGAACTACCGGGACAGGGCCACAACTACCTTCGTTTTGTTAACATCCTTAAATATGACCCGCTACTTAACGTTGCCCATAATTAGATATAATCAGTAATGTGTTGATTGATTTTGATATTTAAATGAAGAGCGAGCCGAGACTGTCACGACATTGTGAATCGACCCCATGGGATACGCTCTCAACGGTCGCCCGGTTCATTACGCCAGCCACTTGTTTGCGATATAGTTAACCTTTCCGGATATTTCGTTTTTCTATTTTTGCGTGTTTTTTCTTATATATTTGGACTCGAAAATGTCTATGTCCTTTATTCATGAATTGTATATTTTTCTTGTTATATTTGCTATCTTCTACGCGGTTACGTAAATTCTCAGGAGTTGAACATGTTTGATTTATTCGGCGAACGACCAACCTATTTGATCTTAAATAGTTACTACTGTTTATGTTGATTTGTAGCCCAACGAAAACATAACAGAGGTTCGTTTTGATCGCTATAAGCCATTATACCTGCGCTTTCACGCCTTGTAAATAAGATCGTATAAGTTTACGGTCCTCGGTCCTACGGTCCTACCGTCCTGCGGTTCTAAAGGAAGTCCTGTCAAAACAGTTCTGACGGAGTCAGGTAAAAATATAGGTGCCGATGGTGCGGCTACAAAGTGCAGTCGACCCACAAAGTTATACCACCTTCATAATAGCAGGTATTAATATGAATTACCTTCACTTAATTTAGATCAATCACAAGTAATGGATATGCCGGAGCCAGACTAACTTATAGTCCATTACATCTCGCGCGAGTGCAATCGAATTATTCAAACCTCTCACTAAATGTCGCACATGCGAACGATTTATATTCAAATGTTAGCAAGTATGTAGGGACAATTTGTCTAGATTATTCAGTTTATTGCTGTTATATGAGTAAACATTGCCTATATATGCAAATAGCATCTCCGGAATAACCTTCAAGGCTTTAGTCGAACGACCTATTGGCCGATTCCCATTATTCCAGTCGTTATAGCTATTGAGAGAAGCAAGCCAGCATTCCACTGGAGTGTGAACACTAGAATATTACCACTGCCATTTTCCGGCTATACAGTCATAAGTGACATATAGATGGACAAATTCAAGGCTTATTTCGCACTAAAAACTAGGCAGTAACTCGACAGTTACCGTAATGACATATGTATACATAAATCCAGAAGTGGACTACTTTTTCACGCTGGACTGGATCGCTGGTGTAGAATTACTCCTACAGAATGGAGGTTTGAATGGTAAAATTGTAACAGTATATTTTACCATACAAGGTGTACACTAGTGTGTATTAAATTATATATTATATTATGTCATCCATGTTATTCAAAATTTCGTTAAAGCTCTTGCGGCAAGTTTAGTTTTAATCGTTGTTTTAAACTTGTTAATTGTTACTCCGAATATTAAGTTTGGGAGCCTCATTTATCACCCTTGATGGAAGTACATCAATATCGTTATCCACGTGTAATTAGAGTCAGGAGAACGATTAATATCATCATCAACAACCCATTATTGTGTCACTACTATCCCTGGAGTCAGACACGACGGGCACTCTTTTAAGAAAGAAAATAATTCAGGTCATAGTCGACGATGCTGGCCAAGTTTGGAGTTGTAAATTTCTCACACTAAAAAAAAGGAAAAAAAAAGCCATCACGGGACGCCTGGAAGATGTGAAACACTGTTTCCGTACAAGTAACATGCATAAAAGACAAGATTGCGAGAGAAACTAAATATATAGCATAACAAAAATAATGCCACCTACTAACAGTACCCCGAACTAAGCTTAATTAACACCGCAGTCCGCTAAGTTTTGTTCGACATTTAATAGTTCCAAATGTATAACTAAATAAATATGGCGTGGCGATCGCCACGCGATCAGGTTTACGTGCGCCTATAGATGTTTCACATTAACATACGATCCCACAGGCTCGCAGGTTTTGTTGCGTGATATACTTCACTATCTAATTATGTGATAATTTATTAGTAATAATGCACATGACTACATTTTTAATATAATCACATTTTGTTTAATATGCAAGAGGCCACCGAACAAGCAGTCCATCTGATGGTATGTTGGCCACTACCATAGACATTTCTAACCAACAAATAAGATTAGTCTTACTTAAAATCGGCCACATATGGCTAGTACATGATTTTCGATGGTGTCTAGCTTTTAGTATCCCTAGATTTCATGTTTTTGTATCATTTCTATTAGGATTATCGTTTATGTATATGTTCGGGTATTTTAAAAGTATTTTGGTGATCTGCCTTTGGGGCCCACTTATAATGTACTCAGTTTCATATGGATATGAGTCAAGAGTATTTTTATGAGCGGCAGTCGGCAGATGTCGCGGGCCTGCCACAGGCTTAGAGATAATGACGCTACCCTCATCACGGGGTGATTACGGCCGCGGGTGATTGATCGGGACTCATCGGGGAACGACCTTTAGATCCTCTATGGGTCACAGAACTGTTTGAATGTACAAGCTTATTGATTACATAATTAATTATATACATTTTCTAATGGCGTGTCTTATGGTTTTATCTCTGGAAGCTTATTATTAATGAAAGTAGCAAGAAAAAAATGTTCGTTTAATATTTTTCTAAAAATAAAATGTATTTACATATCTTGTATATACTCGTACATATATATCAACTCATTTAGACTGAACATCATATAATAAGGGTAGTAATAAAGTTTTAAATCAAGCGACCGAAAAGTCAAAACATATTTTTAATGTTCATTTAAGGTTAACTTAAGCTTAATTAAACGTAATTTTACTTGAGAGAAAATAAATGAACACCAATTTGTGCTGACAAAAAACTTGCTTGATGAATAAAAATTAAATACGAGTTTATTGTGATTTCAACATGAAATATATGCTATTCGTCTTGCTGTGAACTATTGTAATAAAATTGTATCGCTCTTTTTACTTTGTATATATTACATGTATAACGTTCTTGTTTTAATCAATTTAAATTTAGTCATTTGTATACTCGGCGCACAGACAATAATAAGATATAATTTCGACGACACATTTATTGTACTCTGATATCTCAAACATTCTAATTTCAGATTGGCGAGTGATGGTTGAAAACATGTACACGTAATATAAATATTTTGTAAAACTTTATTTATTATTGTGTTATAAATAATATGAATATAGCTAAATATTTTTATTTCTAAAGTGGTTTTTTGACACTGATGGTATGACATTAAGTAGTAGATCTATTATTTTTTTTTGCTGGTACTGTCTTCTGATTTTCTAGGGACGTGACTCTACGCATTTAACCGTAGAAAACGCATAAGTGACCTTAGGCGAGACTGTTTGGATTTTAATACAAATATCCATGGGCGGTAAGATGTCCATCCAGATGTATATCTAGATGGAATAACTCAATATTATTGAGTTTTTATTTAAATTGTTATGATATTTGATAGAGTACAGGGATATTAATGAAATAGACACATACTTTAAGATATGTAATTTACATATTTGTCAGTCCTTTAAATTAAATTCAGTACTTTTGATTTAATGCTATTTCAGATACACAGACAAAAAAGTGGAGGAGCAGATAAAAAATATATAGAAAAGTTATATTTTTACTTTTTTCTAGCGTGAAGCATTTCTTGCGTTTCGATGGAAGGGTGTGGTTGCCGGCACACTTTTATATGAAGCGACCATATCAGTCCTCGGGAGTAGCAACGCATCTGTGTTTGACTTCAGATAGAACTTATGTTCTATATGA
>DWLI01001259.1:0-16254 GCA_018249915.1 Cecropterus dorantes dorantes | reverse complement strand
TCAATCAACATTGCAACTTTAATCAATTTCAGTTGTTAATAAAATTTTGAATTAAAACAAGTGATGAAAATAATTTGAAACATGGATTTGTTTTATGATTGACTGTCATTACAATACAACTGGTGGACATGGGTCTGTTCTAATATAAAAAAGATTTTTAGGACATAGTGCACTCGCTAGTCACATACTGGGTTTTCCGGACCATTGAAACCAATTATAATTTTAATTACGAAAGACACTAATAAGACGCTTTATTAACAAAACTGGGATTCAAAACCCAATCCCAGAAGCGAGAGCAATTTTCATGCAGAAAAAAGTTATTGATAAGTTAATATAATGATAACAACTATTTAACTGTTATTATAACCTCAACAATATTTATTTGGACACACAATTTCAAACGATTAAGTTAAGAAATACAAACACGAAATCTATATTACTGGAGAGCTGAAGCACGTTTTTGAAAGTCACGAATTTGTAGCGGGTCTGCCACTCGAAAATATTCCTATTACCTCCGACGAGGCATGGCGAAAACAATGACTCGTCAGAAACTACGTTAAGCAGCCACTTGGAGCAATTAGGATAAACAAAACATTTTTATGCGCCCGTCGTTCCTTGACTTTGAATTTTTGTAGCAATATTGCAACGTAATCATCGTCTGTTTGTTTTAGGGTGGGTTAAAATGAAGCAATTTTAGCAAGCAAATTTAAGCGATTACAAATCATTTTGGCTAAAGTGTTTAAGCCATTGTATATATATAATCATATATCTTATCTTCGAATGTAGACGTGCAAAATTGTAACATTTATTTTTTTTATTATTGAAGTTGGAAACCTGCGTATAGTCCACCTGACAGATAACCATTGCCGCCTATAGGTAACTATAACACTAGATAAGATAAAACCTTTGAATCGAACCATGCAGAAATTAATTCTATAGGCACACTATATTGACCATATTTCATTATCGCAATTTATTTTAGTATTTGAGTTGGAATTGAGTTCTGGAGTTGAGTTGGAAATTATCAGTGCTACTCATTGAACATTAATAGTCGAATTTATTTGAGTTACTACTTATTTCTAACTTCTATAGGCACATATTGACCAAATTTCATTGTTGCAATTTATTTTAGTATTTGATTTGGAGTTGAGTTCTGGAGTTGAGTTGGAAATTATCAGAGCTTCTCATTGAACACTAATAGTAAAATTTATTTGAGTTGCTACTAATTTCGTACCTAAAATAAATTAACACGATAGAAGCGCTAATGACTTAATTAGACAAAAGCATTAAGAAATTTAAATTATATTCTTTTCCAGTTAAACACTGAACTTAAATTCCCATTAGATTGATGCACAATTTATTTTATAATTCTTTTTAAACTTAATAAAAACTGCCAAATTACCTAAACTCAACTGGACTGAGCACAAAATCTGATAAAGTTAAAATCAATTTGACTATTAACAAAATCTAACACTTCACGTATAACTAGGCTATACATTAGTTATTGAGTCTCGAAATCATTTATTCCAGTCTCCCGTTTATGTGATAAGTTTTAATTATTTCGTTCATTTGAAATCCAGCGCAAAAAGTTGGAACACTGCAACCGCGGGGACCCAGATGTTTAAAGGAAGCTGCTGTAATATATGACCGTTATTCGGAAACAAAGTTTTAACATCTAATTTCCATTTAATCCCCTACATTGTGATACATGGCGTTGTCTGCGTCTTTTTTCTGTTCAGGTGCAATTTTGCATGAAATAATATTTTTGCGAGCAGAAAATTGCAATTTTTACGTATGAAGCTACATATTTAATACGGATATTTTTACGAATGCGTTGTTAATTGTTTGGCGTGGTCCTAAAAACTCACATTTTACACTCGTTTGGTATTATACAAGATTTCGGTGTAGCTTATTTAAAGAACATACAACTTTAGAGCTCGAAATATAAAATCTACGTATACAAAATAATGAAACCCCGGTTTTAATAAAAATGACAACTTTGAACGTAATGGAACGATAAAAACTAATTTAGAGTATTGTGGCAGTTATTAATTGTCCAAAGGTCAAAACTTTTAAGCAATTATTCTTATTTATGCTTTAACCTACTTGCCTCAATTAGTATATTTTAGAAGTCATATAGGAAAAGATTAATTTTGTATACATATTTCTATGAACACCATCTATAGACAATCATAAATAAAGCAATCGTCCTAAGACTACGTAAACACAAACACAAAGTCACACACGTGAACTCAAAGCTTCCGTGTAACTGTAATTAAACTCGCATTAGCCTATAAAATATGAATCGGTCGGTCTACCCGAGTCTCCGTTGCTGAGCAATTTGCCTAAGCTGCAAGCAAAATGTTTCCTTTACGAACTACCAACAATTCGAAGACACCACGGTCCATTCGGTAATACCCCTTGTATTTGGAGTAAGTTTTCATCCAAACAATAGTTAGAAGTAAAGAAAGTTGAACCGTAACTAGACAAGTTTTATGTTCTTATTTATTCGAGCGTTCGTAGATTTGTGGAACTGGCGTTACAAATGATAATAGTAAGTTAAGTATCAAGGTATAGTCGAAGACTGACACCTTTCTTGAGCGTTTCGTGTCCCGAGAAATCGTGTTAAGAAGTCGATTCCTACTATGACTACGATACTCACAATAAGAGTTGATGAATCTATTAAGAAGCATGCGAAAATTGGAAAACTTCCAACAGATTTTATCTAATAAAGCTATGTCCGCAAATCGACTCTAGAGTGGTTTGGATATCATGTTGATATGATCTAGGTTTAATCTTTTTAGGATAAAAACTACATTATATTAAAATTGCATATACATTTAGATCATACTTTTGCAACAGTTTGTGTAGACTACATACTTCATTCTGTTCTTAGTCAATGCTTTTTCATTTCGAAAATCTTTTTCATTTATCAGTTTATGTTATTTTTCTGTTCTTTAGCGGAAGGGAAATTTGCTTTTCAAATTATTTATCACATATTCAGTTTTCATTACCTACATCCGTCTATAATTTGCTTAAGCCACTGCCAAAATGTTTTCCTTTCTGAACTCTCAGGCAATCCTCTCAAAGCCGGGCAAGTTTAGCTCCAAACAGTTAAGCGTAACAACAAAGAAACTTCTTAAACTTTAGCTCGACCGTATGTGAACCTTGTAGTTTAACCATTGATTAAAGATCTCAAACTATATGTTATCAAGACGATCGATTCATTGTGATACCAAAAAATTATACGTTTCCATCTTTACTAATGTGTTAAAGAGATTGTGTTTTTTGTTTCCATGTAGTAGGAAATCTCTATCCATGTAGTAGGAAATCTCTTTCCATGTAGTAGGAAAGTTTTTATAGTACTGAGTAGCGACTGAGCATGTATTCCATCTGATGGTAAGCAGCCACTTCCGCTCATAGACATCAATAATCATCCCTATATAAGATCAGGCTATCGTCTAAGAGTAGCCATAGAGGTGTTGCCATGAAGTAAAGTATAATTTAAATATCGAAAAATATATAGATCAAGCTGGAAAACAACAGCTGCTTGGCCGCTTTGTAAATAAATTTTGACCAGACGGCGATAATAGGTACCTTCTGCCAGAAAATTAGACACCAGTGTATCTAAAATTTTAACTACTATAAAGCTTCATTAATTATTAACGTACAATAATGTGCTTACTGTTTTTTATTTTAACTTTGTGGGCACTAAGGTTCATCATTCAGTTTGGTACAAAGTGCATATGAAGACTCGAACAAAGTCAACAACCCACCGGTGTGATACACTCCCAGAGTAACGGTGTATCTACATCTTCTTTGTGTGTACAAGACATCAGTCTTAAACTGAAATAAATAAAAAAATCACATTTTCAATATATAATTGAAATCATCATTTGAATTAAATTGGCATGTATCATTTGAATTATTCATATTGATCATAACACACTGATTTTATATTGCAATATCGTCTACAACCTAATTTCTATCTTGTTAAATGATATTCATACTGCATGTCTAAATAAGCAATGTTTAGAATAACTTTTGAGCAACGTCAGCACGTTTTGCCAGTTAAACTAAATAAGAACGTTGCTAAAACAACAATGACATTACAAGTAACCGAAAATATTGTATATTTTCATGAATAGTAATGAATACGAAGAGTCGCTACAGAATATTCAAGAGAATACGATAATATTTTTGCGAGAATTCATTCGAAATTCTTGCTGTGTTGCAGCGTATGAATGCAAATGTACAAATAACTGAGCAACGTATGTACGAAATGCTATTAGAATTTTCACTTGACTCAGTACGTGTGTGTCGGGGTGCTGATTTATTTGCGGGTATGAGGCGTGAAGCAAATGAACTGCCCGTGTTCGAAGATATACGACTAGACCTCGCCGTAACTACAGGGGTGTGAAGTGCCTTAGATCACATAAAAGAAGTGTAAAGCTTTTCTAAGGATCGTTCATTATGGCACCTTTGATACGGAGAATGGTAAAAGCGTTGAGATTATAGTGGAATGTGGAGGGTTAAATACTCTTATCGCTGACAAGGTAGTAATGATCACGTGTATAGTGCTTTGAGTACTCGTATGTGGCTTACCTAAATCAAATTATTTTTGTAGAGTACTTATGAAATTATATATACTAGTCACAACAACCTCCATCAAAAACAATGTCTTTTAAAAATTGTACTAAAAACACGTACGCACTCGTACGTGTATTTGGTACAAAGTCAAGCATTTCATATTTTTATGTTAATCTAAGAATGCTTCTCTCTAAAATTATATTAATTTTTGTTAAAAATATGTTGGTGTTTATAGTAATTGTATTTAACTACTTATATCTATAATCATCACCATACCAGCCGATAAAATGACTATCTATCTGTCAGTAAATTTTGTATCGAAAGATAATTTAAGAAGTAGTACAATTCTTTTAATACAAAATTATCCTGGGTTCTCGCGTGAAATTGAAAAACCGGGGAAGCTCGTTAAGTTCCAGAGTAATGAAGGCACGCCAGCGGTTGCGACGCCTATGCCAATCGGCTTGCGGTGAAGAAGTCCTGGATCTCGCCAGCTGTCAGTGCCGTCCGGCGATTAGTCAAGCTGCTAAGTGCTACTTTCCACTTGTTTTTCCATTCGTACCGTCTGCAACTGTAATTTATGCGACTTACAGTTTAACTACGGTCTCGAATTTCGCAATCGTCGGGATCACAGGGCAAAACCGAAGGTTTATTTATGGCGGACGGAGTTAACTTTTAAGCTGAAAGTTGTGCGGTGCAACCGTCGTTCCCAAGTCTTTTTTGTTTGAAGTTGCTACTTCATGAAACAAACCCCTTGCGTACACTTATACACAAACGTTTGAATTGCAGTGTAACTTCCTTTTAGTTTTAGAAGGATCTAGTACACTGAAGTGCCTTAATGCTGTCGAGTTTAAATTGGCGTAACTTTTATTCGACAGTCAGCAGAGTCTAAACAGGAAAGTAAGCTTAAAGCAAATGTTTCAATAATCGTTAGTGTTAATTTGCTTCTCTAAACGCGTACAGTTAGAGAAATTTTCATTGCGTTAAGAGTTTTATTTGTTATATAATAACACACATAGGATTATGTTCGTATCTAACATGTTTTACTTGTGGACTCTTTTTTAATTGGTCATTGAACATTACAAAGAGTTTGTAGTACAAAAGCGTTGACCATATTTAAGCAAATCATAATGATAGTGTTTTAAGAATATCATAGAACTGTATAAGGTCTAATACAAGTGACTGCGACCACAATCAGTTATCAGATTAGTGAATGTAAGCTCAATTCTGGCTAGTATATCGGACTCTATTTCCCTAATTAAAGGGACAATTGTACCTGTTATACACTGGCAACATGTGGATTTAGTTGAACCTTCAACTCACCTACGTCTTTTCACAAATTTGGACGTGGTTCGCAAACAATGTGTTTACAAGAGACTTTCTGCTCACAAAGTTTTTAGTCTAGTCAACAGACGAGACAAAGGTGCTGGAGTTACTGAACTAGGTGTTAGAAATAAACTGCGAGTATCTTTGTAATGTCCCTTGTTTCGCAACTGTTTGTTTTATGTATTGACAAGCAATCTGTTTTCTCTAAAAGAGAACCGAGCAAACAGGAGCGTGGAGTGGGCGCGCTCGTGATTGCGCGAAGGAAGCAAATTCTAGGGTTGTCATAAAACAGTGTAAGATTACGTCAATGGTCTTGTATTAATAGTAATTAGAAATTAATTAAATGAAGTAAACACCTTAAACAAGCAGCGATTGATTTTCTGTATTTATTTAATTTACACATCACTATTGATTGTAAAATCATCTCTTTAATATTTTATATTATCTATTTATACAATATAACCACGACTAGTATTATTCTAGATACAGTTTTTCACATAATTAAAAGTATACTGGGTAATAAAATATACAATTTGAAAGCATCAAATAAACGAAACTGGCATAAAAATTGATAATTAATTTTTACTTACAACATACTTCAATAAAGGTACCAGATATTAAAAGGTATTAATAATTTTATAGAATACCCACATATTTTTTACCACAAAAAACTCTTCAACCAGATTTTCTTAATTAAATTATTCACATCCTTTAGTCATTTCGCTTTCAAGTGTATTAAAACAGACATCACAGTATATATGACGTGGCAAAAGCCAACTTTAAATACGTCCCATATTATACGCTACGTTTGTGATAAAACTAAAATTAACAGACAAAATTTTATACCGATTAATTCCTAAAAATAGTTCGTCAAACAGGCAACCCTATCGTTACACCGTTTGTTTATCCCCTGTCTTTGCTTTGATTAGCTCTCACTTCAGGTCTCGATAAAAAGAAACTAGGAAGAAGGTCAAACGAATTTGTCTATGTATTCATTTGGGCTGTAATAAGATTTCCCCAAACCTAAATTAAACGTGCGTTACGATCTACATAAAGTTATATCAGAAAATTTAATTTTTTCTTATTATAAAGATTATTTATTTATATATTTTGTATTTATACTTTTTGCTAGTTCAAATCATATAATAATCATCTACGTTTTAGTTAAAATAACTTTATTCGTAGAGCTTTTTTAAAGTGTTTGTAAAATACGAGTTTTAGTTACATATCATGTATAATAACGATACTATTTTATGGCGTGCCAAATAAGATATAATAGCATTAGTAATAAAATATTAGTATGCATAATCATTTTCTATTATGCTCTAGTTAGTTTATTAGGTTTATATGTAAAATTTGTTCTTTTTTTACTACTAACCATTCTAAATCAATTTAAATTTGATATCACACCTTTTTTACCGAAGGAAAATGTTCATAACATTTCCTTCGATAAAAAAATTGAATTAAGATGAGATCAGTGTATTTTTTAGATATTTTGTTCGGAAAACTAAAACAATCTTCAAATCTGTCGAGCCACTCAGAACATGAGCCGTATAGAGTCTCAACGATGTATGCTTTCAGTAAATCTTGACCTGCCGATTGTTTTTATAACGACGACCCCTTGTTTTTATACCCTCCGGCTTTATTTTGTTATACACGCTATTGGCATTGTCAAATTGTAATTACATTCCGTTCACAAAACCTTGTTTATATAAAAGCTGTTACTCTTGAAAAGGTGGATTATGGTTTTTATTCGTTGTTAAGAAACTGAATGTATTTTCTTTTGTAAGTTTTAGTAAGGTGATTTGAAGGTAAATAGTCCATTATTTACCTTAATTCGTAACGACAATTTAATACAATACGTTTTATTTGTAATAATAAAACAAATTACAAGATTTTCGGTGAAAAAAGGCTATATATACATAATAAGCAAATACCTCTTTTGAAAATTAAGATTACTTATGTCTTTCATTAAATATTATCTTATGTGTTACAAAAAATATCCTTTTTTATGTACTTTGTAGGGCGTTACAAATATTTACTGCAACCATCCTCCCTCACGAAATATCGATTAACATATCAACGTGTTCTTCGAAAGCCTACTTGTAAATATTTGCCAACACACTAGTCATGATACATAAAATCTTAAGAGCAGAGATCCTCCCACCTCTCAAAGGCAACAATTAAAACAATAAGTGGAGAGGGAGCGAAGGGTAACTACTGAGTGGAAGCGAATGACGGGTCGCGACTGAGTCTTCCGCGGGAAATGTTCGCCTGAATAATGTGTAGTCACGTCTCTACACGCTCTTAGTGTAGAGTACACTTTCGCTTTTTTGTAAACGGTTTTTTAAGATTTCACGGGAAATGTCACTAAAATTTAAAAATTGTTTTTTGTTCTTTCATTCATTCACTTCGAGTCTAAGTTTTAACTTCATTCACATTTATTGCATTCACATTCATACAGACGAAATTTTATTTCTTACTTATAATCAAACTTAATAACAATTGTAGCTTTTGATCATGCATAAAACCTAAGTTTTTTATCTAAAATGGTGTAGGTATTATTATTATTTTTTCATAGATTTACCTTGATTGAATATCGCCTCAGAAAAAGCAGACATCGGTGTCAGATTGAATAAAGTGCAAGCGCAAAGTTTTACTCAAGTCATAAGCGACTAACGTGCGTTAAAAGTTTGTTCCAAAACAACATGAAGCCAGTGTGTCGTATTGAGCCGGCATTCGGCTCCACCGCCCTGGTTGGATTTCAAGCAGGGCACGTCAAACAACAAAAGTTTCTCGTATGTACGCCTCGCTTCTAAAACAATGAATGCAATGTATGTAAAACGAAGGGGGTGTCGCCGCACGATAGTTCTCATGACGGCCCACCGATGCGGAAGGAAGCCGCACTCAAGTTTTTTTCAAAATGGCTGCCTGTCAGACGTCAGTTTGACGCGCGAAATAAGAAAAACAAGATGGCCGCCCCGATAAAAGGGGTTAGTTAAGTTGTTTTGGTAGGGTACGTGAAATTGAAACCCATATGACACCAGGTGGCGTAACGCACGCTACGAAACATGCTTTCGATTTTTTATGTCCAATATTTTTGATAACATATTTTTTTATTTATTTTGAAGCATTTGACTTGGACTAAATACTAAATGGTTTATAACGGCAGAATCTTGGTACGATGAGCCTCAAAATCCTAAAAACTTGCAATTAACATTCTCTATCAAGTTTAGTCAAGTGTCTTTCACTTATTAAGTAAATCAAGTATACATATTTTTATAGATCCATACTTTATAGTTATTATTTAACAAATGACAACATATACCTATACTGAAATTTAATGAATATCAGTGTGCATAAATATATTTCACTATATATAATACATTTAACTTGCTGTGAGATAAAATATGATAGGACATAAATTACCCGATAAATTAGTATGAATATCTTTTTAATGAAATTATTTTTTCCATTTCCTCTTAAAAGAACGTAATTATGAGGAGAGTTAATCTTCCTGAGAGTACATAATAAATTGTTTACAAAAAATAAATTTTCTATTCATATTGCCCGCAACATTTTCCTGTATAGACTTTTTAACTCTTCAATTTCTTTCAGCTCAAAGTAAATGGCTTTGAAGAGTATGTCGTTAAGATGTTCTTTTTCTCTTAAATCAAAGTTAAGCAGCTCTTTGGGCAGCGGGCAGGGCAATATGAAACAGGTCGAGAGAGGCGCTCTCCAAAGGGCCTGGCGTCTCAGATGTCGCAAGAGGCCATTCGTGGACCCCGGCCACACCCCCCACTCAACTCGCACATAAGCCTACGCGACCCGCTTTATTTATTATGTACAGCCATTAACGCCATTGCCATCATGGCGGCGAGTTTTTCAATTTTTAATTTCCCTCTTACACCGCCATCGACACTTAACAAACATTCCCAATTGACAGCCAAGTTTGTAACTCATTCCGCCTATCGCAACTCTTCGCCGCCGCTGGCGATCTTGTTTCGAATATTTGTTTAATTGAGTTTCCATCGGAAAAGGTTTAACTTGCAGAATATTTCAGACTCGTTGACTCCAATAAAATTATCAGCCTCGGGATGGATCCACTCAAAAAGCTATCAATTACTTGTTTCGAAGAAGCAACCTCGAGGTGGATTTCATGCAACGAATTCTTGATTAATCCACGCCAGTATATAAGATTTGTTGTTAGGTACTCGCCCGTGATATCCATCCAATAAGGCTTCACCTCGCTACCCACTAAATACTCGCCCAAAGTGCTTCGTACGGCTTCTAAGGCCGAGTAGCAAAATGGCGGCCAATTTTTAATTTGGCAGCTGTCCTTTGAACTAATCACATTACGGGTTGAGTTACCTCAGCGAAATAAATAAGTAGCGATGATGACGCATTATATAGACCGCCGAAACGGAACCCGAAAGTTTTCGGAGTGTCATTAAGGATAATTTCGTAACCTTGACAGCAAGAATTCCAATGACACTTAATGTCTGCGCGGTGGCTTAGGAGACATAACGCGGCCGCAGCGGGCCCGCAAGTATCCGACAGTGACCATCTGACCGGACCCCGACCCCTGTGACCCCAGCACAAGTTTCGACTACTGATTCGCCAAATTTATTTCATTAAATTTAATTCTAAACTCCGAGGGCGGCCGGCTGGGAATTCGGTCAGAAGCAAACGAGTTAAAGTTCACGAGTACCTCGGCAAATTAATCTTAAGGGAGATTCGATGTTATCCTGCTCCATGGCCTTCGAGTAGGTACGCTAAGTCCGTCTAACGTTATAAATTAACAAACCCTCGCGTAGTAATTAAGCGACAGGTGTGCACATTGAATTTAACGAACAAAAATTCAATTAACCCAAATTGTGTTAGAGCGATTTTTCAACAACGTAGTCTATTTACATATCTCGTAAATATAAATCTGTCAAGGCCTATCCGGTTGTCACCACGTAAATCTCATCCTTATAATAAAAATTAAATTAACGACCAAATCCTATCACTTGTTAAGTGACCGTTGTCATAAATTTTCTGATAATGACCTTTTACGACATTAGGTTATTTTTAAACTGATTTTTTTGTCGGATGAAAATTATGAATCTATAAAATTTATTTTATTGATTTATAATGTAAAAATTTACAATATGTAATTAAATAATCCTTTTTTTTCTTTTTACAGGTAAATACTAGTTGCATCGAATTTCATCTAAGGGTATGCTTTTTATAGTACAGTCCCATCATATTACAATAATTTACTTAATAATTCAAAATGAACATTTAACAACCGTTCAAAATTTTCATTACCCATCTCTAACAGCGGTGGTAATGACTAATTATCTAGAAGTGTCTTTGTTTTTATATTTTTAATTTGTATGTACGAATTATACATTTTGTAAATATTTTTAAATTAGTATTTAGTTGTATATAGTATCGTTGTATAACATAGTTAAGTAATTTATCTTAAATAAATATATGAATATATTTAGTACTTGATCCTACATTAATTGTTACTAAGTCAATAATCATATTTATGTAGGACGAAGGGATCCTTTGTCATCCTATTTTCCAACTCTAGCGAGTTTCAAACAAACCTAGCAATCGTTTGTACAAATTAAGAATTGAGGTTTTCCAGGCGGCCGCCCGCTAAAATCTCTTTAAACATACATCAAAATTTGGGTTGAAAGCCGTGTATGTCTGCCAAATTAAGTCAAGTTGAAACTTTATAATTAACACAGTTAAATATCCATTAAAATTCGTCAAATGAGTCGCCTTTCATTTGCATATTTTGCAACGTTAGTCGAGTTTTGCGAGCAAACGGTGTCGGTTAATTCGTGGGAGTCCCAGGACGGTCGTGGAACCCGCGGCCTTTATTTACCAGTCGGCGATATGGAGTTAAATGCTTATTAATTTCGTGCATTTTAGGGTTCACTTGCTAAATTGTTGTATTTGTATAGCGAAAATAATTTACTGAAATACAAAACAGACGAAGCCAAAGACGAGGCTGAAAGTTTAATGTATACAATAACGGAGCATAACATGATATCCTATGATATACAGGCAATAAATAAAAAGTTATCAGTTTTTTTACTAACACAGCATTCTTACGTGGCAACAATAACACTAATATCTTCATACAACTACCAGAACAAAATTTAATGACATTGAAAAATTTGGTACCTCCAGTACGGTACAGTTGAATATAAAAATGAAAAAATTCTACCATGTAAAAATGAATTGAAAAAAGCTTAACAAAAATTTAAATAAATGCAGTAACTGTGAAAAACCCAACAATTAAGTCCTTGAACGGTCCCTCGACTTGTTTTCCGCCCCGAGAAAATTATGCTTAATTCATTTACTACACCGATTTAAGTTCTATTAGGTTTTGAGACTTGCTGAGTAATGTCTAAGAGAACCCACTCAGGTGCTAAATTTATAGTTCACAAATTTAACTACGAACTAGTTAGCCACAGACTGTACACAGCACAGCTGAGCCCCGCCATAAATATGCCATAAGTAATACGCTAATAACGCTTAATATTATTACGGATACTAATTAATTGTTTGCTTAATGTAATATGTTGTTATGATAGTGTACTAAACATTACTAGTAAAGTTAGTGTACCGTATTAAATTATTAAGTGCTTAAACATAAAATATAATTAGTAATTCCAGAACAGCGAGCATTGGAAATTAACGCTACTTTTGGGATATATATCTTATAGGTAATTAAGAATATATATTTTGCTATAAGATTCAAGATCTTGTAAGAATAATTTAATGCTAAATATCAAGTAAACCAGCGATATCTGGTTGATTAGTTTAGACATATATTTATTCAACTTGCGATAAAATAAGATCTTGTTAATCAAGAATAAGTACTCCGAGTTACGATCTAATAAACTGTAGTTAGATCTAGGAAATTAGATCTAGTAGGAAAATTTATGTAGGTACGTACATGCAATAGATTTAACAGCGTTCGGGATAAAGTAGCCTTAGTAGACGTATTATTTACGAAATTATGAAATATGGCTTAATACGCCACAATTTTAACACACTGTTGAACAAATGGCACCGGACTGGTTATGTCGGGCGGCGACCGCTAGGGAGCGCTACTGTCAATCACTCGCCCGACTGTTCACAACGGATCCCATAAAATATTTACAAACCCAATTCTGAGTGGCCACAAATCCATTATAATGGTCTTTTATAAATGCTGCCCTATCATATTGCTTTAGGGTGAGCGTAATAAGGCGCTCTAAGCAGTAATCGTTACTTATTGATGGTTCCATGTCTAGACACGTTGACTTTCTTTTCCAGTATTCGCAGTCACGAACGTATAAATTTATTACTTGTTGTAGCTTTACGCATCGAAACTGAAGTTTACATGCCTGCAATGATATTGCTTGTTATCCTTCTCAGTACATTGTTATTATATATATTCAACTTGAATAATTTACTCTAAATAGTTGATTCAAAGTCGCGAACAACTACAACAATTGCTAGTTTGTAGTTTGATGAGTTTTTGCTATTATGCTCACTTTAAAATGTTTCGAAGTTCGCCGGAGTACTATCTCTACAAAGGTAAACATTAATAAAAGTGGGAGTAGCTAAATATTATTTTCCCAAGAAGCTTTTAAGACTGTTGCTTCAATAAGCTTATTTATTACTCTTGCAAATGTTTGCGATTCACAGTAGCGTTGAATAGTAAAGTGAAGCAAATTTTTAATAAAAAATTGTTGACAGTAAACATTAATTATGGATTGGTGCGTTGTTAACTGCTCCAGTCTATCGAACGGTTCGATTCCCGTCCGAGCAGAAAATAAATTTTGATCAAAATAAGTTATTTTTTTTTTCTTGCATCAATTAAACAAAAAGTATATAATATACTAATTTTGTAATAAAAAAATCTGTTTCAATGCCATTTAACATTCTATGAAATAATATTTTTACTATAGCGTATATATTGGTTATCTTCTACCCTATTTTCTAAATTTAGATACCCCTAAATCTCGTAAGAATGGTAAGATTAGCGCAGTAGACCATTTCATCGTTGATCATTGTCAAACCGTAATTGATGTTTGACAAAGTGACGTCACCGCAATTTAAATAAGTTAAAAGGCTTTTAAGAATAATTAATGTACCGATGAACTGGACGAAAACTTAAATTTTCTATCCATTATGCATTTTGAAATTCCGGTTAAAGTTTTTCTCAGCAATTCGTTGATTTGATATCAACGAGCTACTTTACTTAGGCTGAAATTTCTCATTTTGTCAATGTTTTACTTTCTTAGGTTATGTACACAGATTATGTAGGTTGGTACCAGGTTTTTTAAATACTATCTCATATTCAGACGTTAATTAACAAGTTTATATACAATTAACATGTCGTCAAGAAAGTTCAATTACTAACCTAAAAAAAATAATGTTAACATAAATTACCAAAAAAAAATCCTCTTAATATACATTTCTTAAACAAATCCTAATATTATCGCTGCCGGAGTAAAGCAAAATTATCTTAGTCTTTAAATCTGTTGAAACGGAGACGGGCGAATGACGAACATACTTTAAAGGGTATATTTTCAATTTTCGTATAATTCTGTGTAAATCCTTTCTTATCCCGAAAATCCTTCACCCCTAATCTCAAACTTGGGCTTTTCCGAGCAAATGTCTCGCTATCAGCGCTCCTCAGAGTAAATAACGAGTTGAAAAATGACAGTAATAACTATCGGGGATAATGAGTGGGGCGGAAATGCCCTGAGGAATACATGGGGCGGCTTCACCAAATGTTGCAGCGATCACGGGGTGCACCCGCAAGGTAAATAAACCTTAGCTCAAAGTTTCTTTTATTTTTTCATTTTTGATGAAATTTTACCCTACCTTTCATCCAAAATAAATACTGGATTTAATGGAAGTAACAAACGATGCACGCAGTCAACCTTATAAACAAAAAAAAACACAGAAGTGGCCACTGCTGCCCATAAACCTTATTAATCAACACCAGAAAAAATGTCCACATATGCGTTGTCAGCCGGAAGACTAAGCTGAAACGCCTTGTTTAAGTATATCTCTCGTAGCAAACCCTTCAAACCAGAACACTGTTCTTGGCAGGATCAACAGCTTCAAAGCCGAAACAAAAAGGCATCACCTTTAAAAAACTTTCCAGCTACCTAAATACTATATTTTAAATTTCAAACAAAAAACATTTTAGTTATATATTTTGGAAAATAACATAATAACTCTTGATAATAATGGGATTAATTCAAACAACAAAAGATATGATGTAGGTAAAGATTATGACATAAAAAGAATTTGTTGTGATTCCCCACTCATGTACCTACAGAGGGGTTCCATTGTCAAATTTTCACTTACAATGTGACGTCATAAAAGAGAGTCGTCACATAACGATCTCATATTCGTTGATAGCGAAAGATGAACTTAAATATTGAGGGAGTACCCATTGTGCGTTATCAGAGCGGCTCATTTCCACAATCCTGTTTCGCGCCATTCGCGACAGATTCACAATAATGCTTTAAAATAGGGATGGTGAGGTAAAAATAAGTAAAAAAAAACATTAATGTGTACACAATACACAAGAAACTTGATTATAATAATTTCGCATAGATCAAACTCTTAAAAGTCTTATAAATGTTACAACTCTTATAAATGCTACGAAGTAAAATCGTTAACGTGATTTAGAAAAGGGTTCAGTGCCATCCAGTTGTAGCGCCGACAACTCCATAACGCATTTTAGTTTCATCGAGTTTATAATCACAGCGATTACAAAGAAGTTTTACTTAAAAAATGGTCTTTTGGACCTAAAATGACGATTTTTCACCGATACTTAATGTTGAATCTATTTGAAATGGCATAAAATCAACATAATTCGTAGCACATAAGTACAAAAAAATTACGTAAAAGACGTGTTTATTATTGTGTTATTTTTATCAATAGCCACTGAATAGTTCCTGTATCCACTCCGTCTTCATTATCAAACCTTCGTTATCAAATCTAATGTATTCCATTCATCAACACAAAACAACGATAAATGTATATAAACACCAAATAAGCAATGTACTTTCTAAACACCTATTTAACAAATCGGAGGTTAATTTTTCTAAAATCGATTTTATATATATGACGACCCACGTGACGGAGAAGTCACTATAACGGTCTGACGTGCAGTGGACTCCCGGTTCGATTCCCGGCCAGACAGACATCTGAACGATGAAATTAAGTTTTTGTTCTGTGTGTGTTCTGGGTGTTTGTGTATTCGTCTTTGTGTATCCATGACACCCGCGACACAGGAGAAAATCCTAGTGCGGGGCTATGAGT
>DWLI01001258.1:0-16257 GCA_018249915.1 Cecropterus dorantes dorantes | reverse complement strand
AATAAAGATAGGTTTGAAGGCGCTTAAGCCAAAACCGTAAAAATATTTTAAATAATAAAAAAGTAAGCTTCAAAACTTCACATACTAGAATAGGGTCTCTATCCGAAGTCGATCAGATGCGTTGCTACTCACGAGGACTAAGATGATCGCCTCATGTATAAATGAGCGGGCAACCACACCCGTCCACCAAAACGCAAGAAATGCTTCACGCTAGAAATAGGTGTGGCGGTGGTACCTGCCCGTAAAAACTTATAGTTACTAATATTAGTTGGATTAATTATTAATTTGTTTTGATGTTACGTCACGATGATCGATAAGTTGGGGATAGTTTAATTTTATCTTGTTGATTGCAAAACATCAGGACTAATCGTTTTAAACCAGTATTATCGTGTTTCAGGCCTGATAAGGGTTTTATTGTTGTTATCAGACACGGCACGAACGGTAGCAGGTGCTGTTAATATGGATTATTTAATATTTATTTTGTAATCGTAAATAGACCAAATACTCTTATGTTAATGTTAAGGGTTTTCTTGGCAAATAAGAATAAGCCCTTCCACCAAGGACGTAGCCAAATCGAGGGCGATGTTGTTCACATCGTGTTTGTTGTGTCGCAGAATAGAAGAATTCATATTCTGCTTATATTTTTGGACGTTGCACTATCCTTTTTTTGTAGTTTCCATTTTTTTTAACTTGACCTCTCTGCGCTAGTGGGGGGTAGCTGCCCCCCCCCCTGGCCGTACCTGGCTACGCCCATGTTTACCACCAGAGGGCAACCTTAGGATTATAGAACTTTTTGTTGTATGGAGTCAAGTCAATTTGTATATTTTTGCTTGAAATTGTGATAGGTTATATTATTACTAAGTCCTTTAGACCTTAGGGATATGTAACGTACCTTAGATTGACCTCAGGATTGATTTTGGAGTTATTCTCTCTTGTGGACTAATTTTGAATGCCTCATGTGACAATGCATACATCCTTTAGACAACAAAGAACTGACTAACGGCGAACTCAACAGGCGAATCTCCAAAGCATTTTTTATAGTTTGGAATTAGCAAACGAGCATACAGCCCACATGATGGTAAGTGGCTACTGCCGCCCATGGACATCTAACCAACCCTAGGTAAGATCAAAGTCTCACCTAACGTTAGCCACAGATGCGTTGCTATCCCTGAGGACTAAGATGAAATGCCTCAGAAAAGCATGTCTCCCTTACCACCTTCAGACCAGAACACAGCAGCACATAACACTGCTGTTATTAGGCAGAAATAAGTGTAGCGGTGGTGCTTCCGGAGTCGAATCACAAAGAGTTCTACCACCTTCTATTTGACAACTATATGAGTTTAGCCAAGTCTTTTTACAGTTAGTTAACTTTTTGTAAGAGATAACCTAACCACTTTTTCTAGTTAAATTATAATGGGCAATAAATGTCACATTTGTCACTGAGGCATCAGATACAGATGGTGTGATATTTAGCACCCACAACTCCCTACAAAGATCTCGGGTTATCTGATCAAAAGTTTGAGAAGCTTCTGGTGGTAAGGGTCCGTCTAAGCGCAGGCGATTGGATAAGGGACAGCGGAGAATTTATAAGTGATATTTTGTTAAATGTATTTATTATTTTTTTTCTTGTATTAGTCGCCAAATCAAGATATGACGAACAAAGTATATGCGAGTATTTTTTTAAATTTTAATACACATTTTTATCAATCATGAATATTTAGATTTTTTTTTATAAAATCGTCACATCTATTCTAGTAAATATTAGGTAAAATTGTTACTTTACATAAATAGGTACTTGCCTAATATTGAAATATCGTGATATTTAATAAAATATGCTACGAAGTCATTACCATTAATATTAAATTACTCACTCACACTGTAGGGCGTGGATCTCAGAATCGTCTAGGTTTAAATTTCAAACCACCAACAATCCCAGTCCTGTTAAAATACCTTAAGTACCAAAACCATGATACAAAAAGAAAACAGATTTAGAATATTCTTGGGATTTTTTTAATCCGCTTTTACCAGATTTAAATTGATGTTACTCGCTTGTTCACTAGCCATACCTTTACATACATACTCGTACACCATTGTTCGAAGGTTAATCGACAGTTAATCGGGTTATTCACTCGGAATTCGTTTTTAACCACACTTTTTATCGCAGATATTGTAATTATTATTTAGTTCCTCAGCCCGTTTAACTGAACCCTTAGTCTTTGTAATGTTATGTTTTCTATACAATAATTAACAATAATTCATACGTGAGTGGTCACGGTCGTTGGTCGTCCATATGGGAAACTAGTCGCAATGTGGGTGATCTTCTATATATATAGAAAATATAACATCTGTCTGTTTGTTGATATGGTATATGAACATAATTGATATGTAAATATCTGAATAATTTTAAATAGCATTTGGATTAATGTTTTGAGGATCTATTTTAATATATTAGGAAGTTTTATATATATTTATTTGTAAAGTGGTTAATTAAAGAAAAAAATATTTAGTTTTAACGTTTAAAAGCTATAAAATGAAATAATTGTAATTGTTGATATTTCATGAGTATTTTAGCACATTGAATTACCAGCTTACATATGTAACATTTTATGTGTGTGTTCTACAAGTGAGACCGCAGTTCAAGCCTAGTTTGAATAAAAACTAGACCATCCTGCCTTAGACAATACATAATTTCTATATGGACATAGTATTTAAATGACGTAATTTAACGTACTATAGTTAGTAATAAGCAGTGAATACATGAATACTTTTACAAAACAGAAATTAGAGGTTACGGACCCCGTCTTATCAGCTCTGAATACCTAAAACGCATTAGACCTGTCGTTCTAGACTAAAAAACCTAGACAAGACTACTTAAAATTTAAATTCGTATTTCAAGTTGTAGGTATTATAATTTAAACTTGTTGTAGGTATTGTGTTTTTTGTTAAGATTTGACGTCGATAGCGAATATTGTCTGAAAGTGTGTATAACATCAATTTTATTATATTTCGTGTAATTACTGCTTTCAACATGTTGTAATCCAGTTTTTTAACCTGTCCGCTGTTATTTTATGTTGCTGTTAAAATATTTGGATCGCAAATTCATATCTTGTGTTTTGAACGAAATTTATATTTAATATTTAATGTTTCCTGACAACTACTGGCTAATTGAGGGCAATAAATTATAATTTATAGGTTCCAACGACGGTTTATCATGGTTTTAATTATTTCTATGCGTATTTTATACAAACAAGATTCCTACTTAATCTACGAGGGTTGTATGTACGCATCAATAGCATTTAGTGAACATTTGAATTCTATCTCGCTTTTTTTGCAATTTTAATGATCATTGGTTTTTAAGTAATTTCCTATCTCTAGCTACTGTTTTTTTACTTTTAAGTATTAAATATGTAGACAATAATTTAATTATAACTATTATTATTGCAGGCATGATTTTCAAAACACTGGGATATACCTATTATTAACGTTATTTAAAAAAAAAATCATTAACATTTTGTTTGTAATCGTTTCCTATTCAACTTTCACCCCAGATTTGTTGTTGTTGTTGTTTTAACTATAGCCATTTGTTGTTGTAAAACTATTTTTACGACTTCCTTCGGAAGAGAGGTTATCTATTCTTCACGTATATATTTTTTTATGTAATATACATGTCATATATGTATAAGATCTCCGATCCGGTGGTAGAGTAAAAAAAAATTGTAATTGACAATTTGTAAGTGCCACCGTAGGCCTATGCAAAATAAAGATATTTCATTTCATTTCATTTCATTTCATTTCTTGTATGACATCTGAATGAACAGGCTGCGCAAAATAATTATTAGTAGCGACGCAACAGTCTTTCAAAGTTCGATGGTAGTTCAAAACTGTAAAATTTAATATTCACGGTATTCCGCATATTATCTACCTCCGTGCCAGTTTTACGTCACGTCGCATAAGAGGAAATGCCGCGCGCAATCTCCGCGCCAACCCGAAAGGGAATACACTTGAAAATATTTCACATTTTTTGCTAACATCCATACGGATATTGAACGTTACAAACGACTATAGTTTGTCTCTTGAGGAATGCCCGATTTTTCGCTTGATAAATTTTTGTACTCTGGTAAAAAATCGTTGGATCTGAGATTCTTACGACATCTTTGCTGGATTGGAAAGCTTTTTATTCATCGGGATCTTTTTATTTATTTACGAGGTCCGTCTACATGTACCTCGCGTATACTTTATTAACTTCCAATCTTATAAAGTAACATGTTTATCCCTTATAAAGTATTTTAGGAGCAATTGAACTCTCCTTACTCTTTCTTCTTCTTTACTTAATTTTTCCCAGATTAAGCTGAAAGAATATACAAATATTTTTATGACTAAGTAAATTACTTGGTTTGATTGGTACTTTCTACTACCTATTACTACAGCATTTGTCCACTGTATTTTTATTGGCTTGTAGGTTATGTTTCTGCGTTTCAATTTCATCCTTAATAGAGATCCCTTCATCTATCTGCTACAGATACTATTCCACCCCTATTTCTAGTATATAATGTCACTTTACTAATGTATAGAGTAATATATTATTAAGTGTACCATTTTCACGTCACATTAGTATCAGGGAGCGCGAGAAACGTTATGCTCATATTTCGTACGACGACCGACAATCCGGTTGGGAACATTATGATGTACACAGGAATAGACTGAAAAATGTTTGCTTATTTTTGTCAAATTCTGATTACATGCATAAAATCTACTTCTGTTTTGTAAAATAACAATTATAATAGTTAGTCCCGTAAAACCTTCTCGTCAACTCTGGTTCATAGAAATCAAAAGGAGCTTTTTGTTCATGACCCTACAGAACTCTGATATTCGTCATTGATGAGATGTTTACTACATTACCTGTTTTTTTTAAATATAGCCCTTCTATTTTTTTCAATTTAGTCAATTATTCTAAAGCTCCCAAAATATTAACCGCTACTGAACTATAGGTGCTACGAAATTTTGTCATGAAAAATATTTTGGATCCAGTAGATATTTCCAAAATTTTAACGAAAATACCCGATATTTCTACCCTAGTTTTTCATCCTGCGGATATTGCAAGCCAGGCGCTTCCTGTGCCAAATGTTAAGTAAAACTATCGCAAACAGCACAAAGGTTGATGATAATGAAAGTTTAATCGAGATTTTATATGATTTTTAAAAGTATATTAAACGACTGTAATATCCTAATACCAGTTCAGACATTGTCATTCATTTTGCGTGTATAATTTTTACTACAATGCTAACGAAGTTTGATTGTTATTGCAACACATTAACGGTGGTAGAACCAGTGTAGATCGACCGGGGAAATACCACCGCCACACCCATTTCTAGCGTGAAGCAGTTCTTGCGTTTCGCTGGAAGGGTGTGGTTGCCGACACACTTTTACATGAGGCGACCATCTCAGTCCTCGGGAGTAGCAACGCATCTGTGTTTGACTTCAGATAGAACTTATGTTCTATATGAAGTTACTTACAGATGTCCATGGGCGGCAGTGACCACTTACCATCAGGTGGACTGCATGCTCGTCTACTACTTCAATATTATAAAAAAAAAAAAAGAAAAACACTTGGATCAATCTTCCAGTCTTACAGTCGCAACAACGCCACGCTTTAGTATTGCCTAACTTAGGATATCCCTTAAAACAGAACAGTGTTAGGAATCGACCTACTATAATGAAACAGGAATTTAACTGAGTTGAGGAAGTTAAAACATACCTTAACAACTATGGTCACTTTCGTCATCAAGCCATAACAAATGCCCAGCATTGTCCCACTGCAGCAGAGCACGGGTATTTTCTCAAATTGAGAGAGTTTTAGGTCATAGTCCATCGCGCTAGCCAAGTACGACTTGGTACTTTACACACCTTTGAGTTTTTTTATTAAGAACCTATAGGCGTCAGGTTTCCTCACTATGTTTTCCTTCACAGTAAAGTAGTGATAATTACTTTCTAATACGCAGATAATTAAAAAAAAATCTGTGGGATTCGAACCTCTGACTCTCAAGGCCGAGTTTCAACCAATCCGCTATTACTGCACGCGTAGTGTCACCTTAAAAATTTATCTCAAGAAGTACGTTCAAAAAATAAATATCTAAAAATCTTTATTGAAAAGCTGACTCTTTTGAAAACCTTCATTTTATCACATTTGTGTCAATATGTTGCACCACGACGAGACGGTTGGGAATGCAGTAAAATTCACGAAATCCTACAAAATCTTTCTCATTTTACCGACGTTCACGTGGATATTGAAGGGAACACGACTAGTTTGTCTCTTGAGGCCTCGGCTTTTGCGTTACACGTTTGGAATATTGGATAGCGGCTTATACCTTGTCGGCCTTATGGGTTTAAAACTTCCGGTACGGATACCACTACCGGATCTCCCCAGGAGGCCTGCACCACTTCTTCGTAAAGAGCAATCCATGCCCAGCAGTAGGACATACAGACAACCGCAACTGGTTTGAATATATATAAATAATCTACTTTGTATGTAATCTCTACATTTATATTGTTAACATAAACTGCATCAAAGTGTACCGGGTGTCTTATAAATATTATAAACTTATTACTAAGTGTGAAACTTATTTTAATTAAATGCAATGTACTTTGTAATGTTGCCTAAATTATGAAAGCACTTTATCTAATGTATATTCTTGTTACCTACTTTTGTTAATGTATTTTTGATTCGTTAATCTGAAAGTTCTGCTTCTTTATAGTTTAATATCTATGCTAGCTTCTAAAAGATTTTAATTTCATTTTAAAAACTTCTTTAATATTTTTTTTAAATTATAATTGAATTGATTTTTTTAATGCCTGTGCTCTCTAAATATCTTGCACGCTTTTTATTTCATAAGTCACAGGTACCTGAATTTAATATTGTATTGCTAACCACATGTTCTTCTCAGAATATTTTTTTTGGCAATAATTTCTATTACGACCTTAAACAACAAACCAAGTCGTAGATATACTTTGGCAGTCATCGCAGAAGACCAAATATTATGCCACTTTCTGACTTGAACGTTGTGTTTATTTTATTATGTACTTAAATATGCAAAATATGTTTTATTGTTTAGTTTATCTATAACCTCTTCTTACAAGACCTTGTTTTAACTAGAGACCTACTTTTTATTTAATTCAGCTATTAAGCCTTGTCACCGTCTGTTTTACTGTAAATCGATTGGAAATGTAAGCTTAATCTTGTGGAGAATTAATCTGGCGAGGACTTCTAAAATATTTCTGTTATTGGACAACGGCGAACAATAGTTTGTCTCCCGAGGAATGTTAGACTTTTTCAACCGTATTATTGCCTTTTATTACTCGCTCTCGTAGGGATTTTCTGTTTGTTAAAATGTAGAACGCAATAAACTTCAATGCAAGATAAATCCGTTTCAGACTTGTCGTTTATCTTAAGAAAACGCGGGACAGAGAAAAGAGGGTCATTCATTTAATAGTTTCATTACTTTTTATTATAATAGAAATTTGCGTATAATAATAAATATAAGACAATCCTCTTACCAGTCCTATCCTACTTACAATATTGCGTACTTAGTATTTTTTATTCATAAATAAACACCATGAAAGGGCTAAGATTTTTTTGGAAAACTACCCAGCGGAATTTTCAGGTTTCTTCGCGACGTTTCCATTCTTAGTTAAGGCAAGATACATCATTAATTTTTAATGCCAAATATCTAAAATTAAGGCTTATAATAATCAAACATCGCTAATCGCTGTTGCTTAATTTTACGAGTAGTAATTACATACATAAACACGGCACATACAATTTTTGCAATTTGCATTTTTCCTCTCGCTTGTAGCGGACTTTTATATCTGATATGATATTAGGTCTAATCTAAATCTATATTATAATATATTATTAACTATTAATTATATTATTAAGCAGAAGACTGCTTTTTTGTTTGAACGCATTTATATCAGGAACTACTGGTTCAAATTGAAAACATATTTTTGTGTTGAATAGTCCATTTGTTGAGTAAGGCTATAGGTTATGGAAAATCATGCTATGTTTGTTTGTTTTTTTCTTATGTAGCATGTTATTACTTAGAGATATTTAACAAGCATGTCCATTTGTCGCTAAGTAGTTACTGTTACTGTGGGCTTCTTTAACCAAGATTAGATCGGATTAGAATCCTACGGAAAAACTGTCAGATTTTGTTGCTTAGTAAGAACAAGTTGGAAAACCTCGTATAAATTTATTTTTCTCGCATCCATTAAACCAGCAGACGCATAGTACTGTCCGTCTAACCCAAAAAATGATGTGACCGTGATTCGAATTGGTTGAAAACAATTCTTTTGAAATCACATGAAACTTCCTTTAAAAAAAAAACGTGAGGGAGCAATGGACTGCGCTGTTCTGATACAATATGGTAACGACCTGCGTGGCGGATCGGTCACCATACCAATCTGAAACGCAGTGGGTTCCGGGATCATTCCCCAGCTAGACAGACGTTTGAAGTATGATTTTAGATTCCGTTCAATGTCTGGGTGTTTGTGTATTCGTCTTTGTGAGTGCATGGTACTCACAACACAGGAGAAACCCTATTGTGAGGCTATGAGTATACAAAGTCAGGTGGTAGCCGTATATTATACAGGTAGAACTAGTGTAGTTCGACGGGGAGGTACCACAACCATAACTACTTCTAGCAAGAAGCAGTTCTTGCATTTCGGTGGAAGGGTGTGACTGCCGACTAACTTATACATGAGGCGACTATCTTTGTCCTCAGGAATCGCAATGCATCTGTGATCGACTTCAAATGGAACCCCTAGTCTATATGAGGTTGCGTGGGCGGCAGTAACCACTTGCCATTAAGTGGACTGAATGCTCATTTGCTATTTCAATGAAAAGAGTTTAATATTTCTCATGTTCAATCTATGACTTAAGTATAATTAACGATATCACATCTAAACACCATACCCAATTATACTCCGTTTTGACCTAATTACAGTCCCGCAAATTATATTCCGGTATCCGTTATCTCGCTCGGTGATAGGTTTATTGTTCTTTAATTAGATAAGCGTCTCAACATTAGCATACGTAGAATAAATATTGAGATCAATTATTAATAATTATCTCATTACCAGATAATAGAACTAACATAAATCTGAGCTTATTTTCGTACATCTTACGATCCTTTTTCGAAGTATACGTTATCGATAATCTTAACAGTGAATTGAAATTTTTGCTGGCAAAAAAAATTACTATGTAAATTGAAGAAAGAAAATTTTGCCGCCCGCTAAAAAATTGCCGCCCCGGGCGGTCTAACTGTATAGCTCTTTTGTGTTTTGCATTGATGATGTACTCGTACGATAAGAGAGATATTTGAGACATTCAAACTGTTTTTCAATAAAAACAGCACATCGCGATCGACCTCATATAGAACAATTATATTTGTAGTTGATAAGTTGCTTTTAAATATAGACTATAGTGAATTAAAGGTATTTGTAATACTAGCTATATTGACGATCTCTCTACGAGGCAGCATTGATACTTCCTCCGTCGTTGGCTCAAGTCACGTTTGGGGAAAATGTTTACAATAACTTTTTAGACCGGGAGCGAATATCCGGACCCGTGAAATAGTGTGTATTTGAGAAAGAGCGCCTATCATTTATCAATAAGCAAGACGGTCTTATATCTTATATTATAATGTCGGTCTTACATACTATGTAGACAAATTCTTATCAGTTGCATTTCTGGAATAGAATGTCATCATTTTCAATTCAAGTGGATATTAATTTTAGTATTTATAATTCATAATATCCATCATTTAATCGCGTATTCACTCCGTAACGGTTTTCGCAAGTTATATCATGAACTCAATACCACAACAAGCAACCCATAAAAATACAAGGAGAATACACATTGTGAATTTCTTTCAATACTCGGTTCATATTACAAGTTTAATAAATAGTCTCTAGTAAACACATTACTTCAATATAAGTAACAAATGGTCATGCGCGAGTAGTTTATTAGATACTGATATTAAACTAAGTCTAGAATCTAGATATTGTAGGACTCTGAACTACATAGGTACATATGTGTTTCTGTTTAAGAGGATTAACTTGGAGGAATAGCAGTAGATATGGCATTTATACAAGTAAATACCATATCTACTGCTATTATCATTTTGCAGAACAACACAGTAGCACAATCATTACTAATGCTTGGCTGCTATTTTTTTTAATAAAAATAGAAACCGACTTCTATGCCACAAAAAAGATAAAATAATTTAAATGTATGTTGGTTTAGTACATACATAGTACATAGTGCATAGCTCCGAAATTGATGCTTAACGTACTTTGCTAGATCACGACAACGAAACTATGTCCTCAACTTCTATAAAAATGTTTATGTAACTACATATTTTCACATTCAATTAAAGCAGCAGACGAGTAACAAAACATATTCACTGTAAATGGTCAATACAGTCTGTGGACATATCTCCTTCTCTCAAATACCCTTTAGGACTATATCCTTAGTACGAGTTTATTACGTTTCTTCAAAACGTTTTTGGCTTTTTACCCATACATTAAAACTACCTTAATAATACATTAAAAAACCTTCATGCTACTTGTTCAGTATTTCCAACTGGCCGAAATACTAAATAATTAAAACCTTAAATTCAAAAATTGATGTTACGTTCTGATGTTACTCTTATATTACATTCATTCACTAAATATAATTATATAATATTTCGTATAATTATAGACCTTTTAAAAACGTTGGAGAAATGTAAAGTGCAATAGACTGACCGACAGCCAAGTAGTTCTGCACTGAAGAAAGATACACACACGCTTTCTACACTCATAGCCCCGCACTAGGATATTCTCCTGTGTCGCGGGTGCCATGGACACACAAAGATGCATCTATTATATATATTTTCACCTGTATATCATATATATAGTACCACTAAGCTCAAATATTTAAATTGTTCTTTAGTTACATATCAGCAACCTTAATCATACACCACATATGACAAAATTCAATTATAATCAATAATTGAACGTATTATGCTGCACCAATTAAATTGGAAGGCGTCAAGTTTATTGCAATTATCGATAACGTATAGGTGTTATTGAGAAATGCATTTTATAGCTCAGCGCAAAGGATTATATAACATTTTTAATTAATAGCTATTGTGTGTAGCGAATTGCTTATTAGACTGAAACTGAGACTGTGGGAGTAATAAAAATATAGAAAATGAGTACAGTATTTTATCTTTAACCTAAATTTGATTTGTTATTACATATTTTCTATTTGCATTGCCCTTTAAATTTATTAATGTTTACAATATTTATATAGTTTACGATATTTACAATTATTAAGGATATATTTATGTGCGTTAATATTTTAGTTAACAAGAACATATCCGGTGGGATACTCGTATTCTCACTTTTCATTCTAGATATGCAAACTGTTTTAAAGTTAGTTGCATATTAGAAGATATGCAAACACCGGGAGGAAATTTATGAGTTCCTTTAAAACATATGAGAAGTCTACAAATCCTTGATTGGCAGAAATAGGAATGACGGTGACATTAGAACCACAAAAATCTATACTAATATTATAAAGCAGAAGATTTTGTTTGGTTGAACGCGCTATTCTCAAGAACTATTGGTTTGAATTGAAAAAAATATTTTAGTGTTGAATAGTCCATTTATCGAGGAAGGCTATATAGCATCACGCTGTTATTTTTTTCTTCCTATTTAGGGGCGGGTGAAACCTCGGAGCTCAGCTAGTATGATATTTTGATCGCTTTTTACTTTGTTTCAAGTCAAATTTTATAATAATTATGCAAAAAATATTATAATCTAAACAATTAAGGTTGAGCATCTGGTGCCACAAACTCAGGAATTCACAGGAATTATCCTTTAACTTCTTTTGTAATCATAAGTGCTTACATACATATCTGTCGTACAGGTATTTCATTTATGAATATCAGATACCTACCACGGATAATATAGCTTTGTTTTGGGGAAGTCAAACAGTGACGGTTGGTGAAAAAAAGGGTGCTAGGAGTATGCTAGGAGGATTCCGAAATAAACAGAAAACAAAATTGTTAACCAAAAATCACAAAAATTCTATCTGAAGATTTATTATTTTCGCATCTATCGCTTACTACAATTTCAAATTGAAAAAAAAAATATGCGTTGATTAGTCCATCTATTGAGAAAGGCTATAGGCTATATAACATCATGCTTTGTTTGTTTCTTGGTTCTTTTCTTATATAGTTGCGGGTGAAACCGCGTTGCACACCTAGTTGTTAGATAAAATCAAATGATAAGTATGTACATATTTAATATACCATATGGTATTGTCATTAGCTTTACTTCTTGTCATAAATGTCATAAACGGCTGACGAATAAATTATTATTTTAAAGTTACTCATTTTCTGAGGTAAATACAAGCCCCTCACGCAGGTAAATACAAAGCTAGGGTAAAACCTTCTAAATAAGACTCATATTTATTCAATATTGAACATATAAGGCAAACTAAGCAGAAAATTTATCAGTAACATGACATTCTTTTTACACCTCACACATTTGCATACAAGATCAAGTTTTACTTTTCCACCAAATTTATGCAAGACGCTTAGCGGTGTGCTACATCGAAGCTACGAAAAGAAGCCAAACAAAACTTAGCAATGAACGCTACAGCTATACTGATTGTGAACTTTAGCTTCAATCCTTATACATCATCAGCACCCAATCCATCAGAACAAAGACAACAAAGACGTAATGAACATCAAGAAACATACCTATTGGCAGATTTTACACAATCATATTATCTCGCATATCTCTTAGTGGAAAGGCACCATTATTCAGTCTAATTATATCTAGTCTGTGGTCGTCACGGCATATATTATTTAAAGTTTTAATTAATGTTGTAGTCACGTATTCAGTGAAGACAAATGCTACAAGTTAGGTACGTTTTATGAAACTTGTTGCTTTAAGCTTATTCTAAATGACTCTTTAAAATGTTTTACAATTCAATTAAAAGATTCAGATTCAGAATCATACTTAAAAGATTTTAGGTTTGAGGATAGTGAAACTCTTGTTTGTACTGACACCATGGGAATAATTATTTCTGTCTTAGCAGCGTTTTGATGATATGATGTATCTATTATCGTGGTAAATTTCACATATCTTTCTGATTATATATAACACTTAGGCAGATCATCATTAGGGTATGCTAATACCGAAATATACCTTTTTTTTTGTTTTTGAGAGGGAAACCTTCAAAGGGTAGTCGACGCTGTGGGAGTGAGCCAGGTTATGTGGGATTTTTACCGCACTAAAACTCCCCGGTGGCCGCCCTCAGCGCTGTGTAGAGGACTCCAGGATCTACAACGAAACTCAACCGGAGTGCTCCAAGCGCAAAGCCCCATCTGGCTCTTTCCTGGCGAGCATTAGCGCTCACCCTATCTTCTGGTTTAGAGATGCCACTGTCCTTCACGGGGTTACTTTTTTCTCGCTTCTTACGACAGGCAGGGGATACAGTAGCCCTATTCTGGTCCCGGTACTACAGGGACAAAACCTAAATATACCTAACAACGATTTTTTACATGTACGAAATAAAAGATGCAACAGCATTTGTATTAAAATATACGACAGATTTCTTTTTTTTCACATTATTTTTGCGATATCTTATTTTTTTGGAACTAATGAAAAGTTGTGCCTGTGTTAAATATAAAATCTTAACGAGAATTATAAAATCTTAACTAGTATTTGTTGTGTTAATATAATTTTAAGAATCAGAAGTGAAATAAGATTAAAAAAAAAAAAGATTTATTGACAAAAATATTAATCAGTAAATGACCCGAAATATTTAAACACTAACTCAAACAAACAACAAATTTATAATAGGGTTCGAGCAAAGTAACGACCGCACGGAACAAAATCTTTTTTACAACAGCTATTTCTTCCTTTTTTATAGGCAGACGATGAGGTAATGCATTTTTTCATCAGCTATATCATCTATATATATAAAAGAAAGTCGTGTTAGTTACACTATTTATAACTCGAGAACAGCTGAACTGATTTAGCTGAAAATTGGTGAAGATGTCGCTTAAAACCAGGAAAAGAACATAGGATACTTTTTATCGCGTTTTCTTTTTATCCCTGAAAACCGCATCTGTCATGTAATAACAAAACGCATATGACAGCTAAACTTGAAATAAAACGTAGTATAACAAAACCGCATCTGACATAAAATAACACAACGCAAATGACATCTAAATAAACGTAATTTTGTCTATTTGAAAAAATGATAAATGTGTGGTTGTCAGAAATATCAAATTGAATTGAATATAGTAATCAGTAATTTGCTTCCAGCTCTGTTGGAAATTAAAAATACGTTATAATTATTACAAAATCCCGGTGACATGTGTGTCACGTTACGTTTTTTTTTAATGCGGGTGAAACCGCGGGCTCAGCTAGTATATATAGATAAAATACCCAAAAATTAGAAGTTATTCTTGAAGACATCATACGTGGCTACAGTTGCAGAGATCATAGATTTCAGGTTATGTCACATTTATAGCTTTTCGAACATTTATTTCTTTCACGACCTCGAGGTAATGGCATCGTAAATGCAATTGAATAACTTTATTGAGTGAAATAATATTTTATGTCTTACCATATAGGAACTTGAAACTTGATCGGAAAACTTTATGAAACACTAAAATAAAATATGTAGACGAAAGTTCCATGCACTTAAGTAAATTGTGTTCTATTTATTAAAAAAAACATACATAAGGGTTATATAATATTTTTATTTTAGTGGAAACAGGTAAGCTTCACCATGGCTTAGCTAGGGCGGTGGTATTACGACAGCGTGGTTTAGCAATAATCATGGATATTATTGCTAAACCACGCTGTCGTAATACCATAATAGAAGACTAGGGGTGCTACGTGGTTTCACCCGCTACTTAATATAGAAAAAGCAACACAAACAATCATAGCTTCCTCAATAAATGGACTACTTACTCAATACAAAAAAGCATTTTTAAATTCGAACCAGTAGTTCCTGAGATAAGCCCGTTCAACCAAACAAACTATTATTTTATAATACCAATAGATTTCATTAAGAGATTAATAAAAAATGTGCTTATCTTTATTTAGTAACTTCCCATACATTTTCCGATGCAATATTCAATTTTTTAACTTTATTTTTTGCTGAAGTTTGTTAAGTAAAAGCCAGACAAATTAAAAATATATATAGGTAAATATTTAAAATAAATTAACGAAGAATTTCGGTATGTTAACATTTTCGAATTAAGGAACGTTATAAACATTACAAACACTAAAAACATTATAAACACTAAAAGTCATTCCACCCAACCAAGTAATTAATACGTCATCTATTATGCGATCAAGGAAAAATTAAGCAGCTTTGACGACATATTAATGCCATTATTTATTATGGCGTGTATTTTCCGCAAAGAATATTATGGGCATTAATTCTCCAATTTCGCGTAGTCTTATCACTGCCGACCCCATTAATATACCTTAATAATTTATGTAACGACATTATCTCCCTACTTTGTATCGTTACGCTACTAAAGTAATATATTACGTAATTCATTAAAAGCTAAGTATATAAGTAAGTTATGTACAAAATCCAAGGGGGTAAAATGTTAATGTGGCCATTTACGGTATTACTACATTACAAATTAATAATCCTGCTCATTAACTCAAATACACCACATGGGCTAAAACTGCTTTTAAATGAGTCGATAATATATTTATTACATTTTTTCTGACACATTCACAGATAACTATTATATGTATATTAACAAAAAATCTTTTTGAGATTCTTAATTACTTTATAGATTCAATTGATACAATATTACGATGAAGTTCTTAAGTTAACAATGCTTAATCCTATGAGAAACTAAGGGAAGTGACCATAGATTACAATCTAACTTTATACCTTTTAACAAATTAAGGAGACAAAGAAATGCAATTTCTTTTCTATCCGAACCGGAAAACGGATAAGTCAGGACAACTGCCACCATTTAACATGGCCCCTTCGAAGGGCTCAATGATTGGATTCAATGCTGCGCCGAGAAATTATGGAGGCTATTTGTTGTCGTCTGACTATTATTGGACATATTCAGACAATTGTATGGGATATATGATTTTAGACTAATATTATCGCGGAACTGATACATTTTAATATGTTACGGGTACTCACGATATGCG
>DWLI01001257.1:0-16260 GCA_018249915.1 Cecropterus dorantes dorantes | reverse complement strand
GGCCAGATGGCCTTGGCATTGGTACTCCCAAGCACTAAGATAGTGCTTGGGAGTACCAACGCATGATCGACTTCAGATAGAACCCCTGTTCTGTATGAAGTTGCTTACAAATGTCCATGAGTGGCCACTCATCATCAAATGGAATGCATGCTCGTTTGCTACTTCAATCTTATAAAAAAACAGCTAAGGTAAGACGGTAGGTAAGGCAGTTAAAACTAATTCTATTTAGGGTTGATTCCAGATGTCTATGGACTTTAGTGACACTGACTATTTAGCATCAGATGGCATACCAATAAGGCAGTTTTGCTATATATAACAGTATGTTTTCGTTTGCTATACAACTATATAAAAACTTATGTCATGTTTGGCCATACGTAATTCACGAATACATATCAGAAAGAGACAGGCGTTGTCATTAAACGCTGAATTTAGCGAGGTTACCTCAACCATTTCGAGAGATTTGTAAGAAAAGTATTCAATCTTTTTCAAGAGCATACAATTGAAAAGAATTTGAATTTTCCGAGACGTAAAAGTAGGTGAGAACTCGATTCAACGTTGCGTCCTAATTAAACGCTTACGTTCACATGATTACCGTAAACACGTTTCATTTTACGTCTGTAATGAAATTGAAAACAGTCCGCCTCGGTTTAACGGCACTTAAAATCGTATGCTTCATTTTTAATTATTGCCATTTTTCCGCTGGGTTTTCCACCTAATTGATACTTCACTAAAAATATTGTGTCATTCGTATGGCTGTATAAAACGACAGGTGCACATGTGTCGAGCTTCAGTCTTTCGTTACAAACCTAACCTAGAATCGAATCGGTAGCGAATACACACACGCTCTCTACACTCACAGCCCCGCTCTAGGATTTTCTCCTGTGGCGGGTGCCAAGGACACACAAAGAAGAATGCACAAACACCCAGATGCAAAAAAGAAATTTAAATTAATCATTCAAATGTCTGTCTGGCCGGGAATCGAAACCAGAACCCACTGCGCGTCAGACCGGTATGGTGACCGCTCCACCACGAGGTTATTAATAGTAGCCTGCGATTCAAACTGCAGTCTCGTTGATTAGAACGGAATTTCAAACACTAGGGTTATATGGGCCGTGAGGTCCCGGCATAGAATAGGACCTCCCCTTGTCGTCCCGCGGGTGCCGTAAGAGCCGGCTGAGGAAATCGATGCAAAACATCCATGCATACTAGTGAGCTAACTATCCTTTATTGAAACAATTAAAACTTTTGAAACCAACAATCTTGAAATCAACAAAATAATAAAACCAGCTTAAAATCAACATCTATAAACTCATGAAAAATCAAAACGGTTGCAAGTCCCGTATCCATTAGCGAGGGCTCGCAACTGATTGAATAGATTGCACCAAAAAAAAAAATGCCTGGTGACATACAGACGGTCAGACGGAAAGGGGATTCTTAGTAATAGGGTTCCATTTTTACCCTTTGGGTGCGGAACCCTAAAAAGGAA
Organism: Cecropterus dorantes dorantes; assembly: GCA_018249915.1. Lineage (NCBI taxonomy): Eukaryota > Metazoa > Arthropoda > Insecta > Lepidoptera > Hesperiidae > Cecropterus > Cecropterus dorantes. Next base: position 14,774 of record DWLI01001257.1, on the reverse strand, counting down.
TATGCTGTGTTTAGGATTTGGTGTGTTAGATTGAAGATTATTTGTAACATTGGCACCCTTTGATGGATGGATGGTCTTATTTACTGCCATTCAGATTTTGAGGGGCATGAGCCCCTCAGGCAAAGGATTAACCTCTGGTTACAGGTAATAGAATCAGTAAATATGCCAAATTCCAAATAGAAACAATCACAAATACTGTAAGAATACCTGTACTTACATCTCTACACATGCTGGACTTTCTCACCATCAATGCATCAATTATTGGAAGAATCAATGTTGTCCAACTTTCACTAACAATGCTGTTCAAAATCACCCGTGTAGCCATTGCATATTTCATTACTTCAACTTTAGTCATATCTGCCAACATTTTAAACTCAAAAGGCAGAATTTTATAATCAACTTTCGCTGGACAGAAAATATGCCATAACTTTGATGTATGATCTTTGACTGCATCCTCATTAAGACATCCCAAACTAAATGTTATGTTCAGAAACAAATGAAAACATTTCTCATCGTGAGTTACCTTGTTGTATTGAAGTTTGATCAGACACTGTAACATTTCTAATAATTTGAACAGTGTGTTATTGTTTAACAATGAAATGGAACTTTCATATACATCACATTCAAGTGTTCTCTTATAATGAGTGTCAATGTACTGTAATATGCTTAAGATGCCATATATTTTCTCAAGATGATGCTTAACAAGAAAAATGTCAATCTGTTGGCTGTATTTAACTGAGTTGTTTATAACTGAAAGTAACTGCATGTAATACCAATTTTCTCTAAGATCAATAGGATGGTCGTTGGCTTGCTTTATTTGTATGTATGACAATATTTGAGAACTGTAGCAATCTATAAGCATTTCCATTTCCTGTGTATCTTTGTTCTTCATCTCCAATATGTTTTCGGGTAATTTGATATATTTACTCAGTGATAAGCAATAAAGTCTTAAATCCTTGTTGAATAATCTATTATGTTTTTCTGAAAGAACAGTTACACATATTTTGTATAAAATGTCTCCATATTCTTTGAGCAAATAGTCTTCTTCCACTTTCAGAAATTGTAATAGTATTGCATTAAAACTGTTAACAAGTATCAGATCCATTTCAGACTTATCGTGTAGCATATCCATTGAATGTACAATAGCTTCGAGACAACACACAAAATCCTCATATATTTTCGGGAACTTCTGATTAAATCTCATAATAGCCACCTCATTTGTATTTTTTATTAATCTAACAAAAAAATTCACAGCATGTAGCTTTAAATCAATGCTGTAATTTTCCAATACAGTTATTACTTGACACAACATGTTTCTATGATCCAATTCTTTTGTTTTATCAGAACACATGAGCTGTGGAGGAATTGTCTCCGATAGGAGCTGTAATACCACATCAATTAGAGCCTTACATGTGTCTATATCATTTACTTGTACAAATATTGGCTCCAAATTAAGCTCGACATTTGGCACATTAATTTGTTGTGAAACAAAATTCTCAAGAACCAGGGGTGGTATGTCATTATTGTTACATTTATTTTCATAGTATTGAATTAATTTTGTTAGTATAGAAAAATATTCTGAATGCAGATCGTCAAAGAATGTTGCCTGGTTCATGCACAATATATTCAATATCTTGAGTTGAGCGTCTTTACTTGCTAAGTGCACTCTAAAATAAAAAATTGTATTGTTTAAGTGTAGTATGTGCAATATTATTCCTGCCTAACAAAAACAATAATCTCTTCTGGGTTTCGGTTTAAACAAATGAGGTTAAGGTGTAATTAAGAGGTACATTGATCATCTACATAATTTAAAACTGGATGAACCACCACTAAATTCAATTGTTGATGAAAAAGCGAAAATATTGAAAAACAATTTTTTTTTGGCTTATGACTATCTTATGATACACTTTAGTCATTTGCTATCAAAGTGATTAAGAAATGAAGCAATTGATGTATTTTCTGTCATATTGCATGAACATAGGTACTTTGTAGGCTCTATGACACATCTGCTCTATCATGGCGTTCTCGTCATTCATGGCCAACTTGTGCCTGAGAACACTACAACCAAACACTAGTAAGGAAGTCACCATGTAAGTTGAAATTTAAATGAATATTTTATTTTGATAAGTAGAAGAAAACTTTTTGTTATAGAAAAATGAAAGAATCTTTCAAGTCAAATTAATTTTTATTTTGTCAATTGTAACTATAAAAATTACGATAAAAAATACTTTTCCTTACTACCAATAATATTATAAGACACTATAGTCGTCAGCAATGGCTACACGTGCCCATTTGCAGATGGGAACCCTACCGAACGTTGGTCATGGCCACTATCCATCAGGTGTACTGAATACTGATTGCTACCTCTTTAATTTAAAAATGATTATTTAAAACAAAAATAAAAATTGACTTAAATATAAAATTATTTACCTGTGAAGCTGCTTCACTGAACAAATATAAAATAGTCTGCCCACTAGCCATGTGTTAAATGAACAGTAATAAGAATCTGGATACTTTGAGGTGCCTGCTCGAGCCACTAGCACCTCAGAGAAATCCCTGAAAAATAAATTTGAATAAAATATATCGGCTGCAACTAACTTTATACCCCAAGCTTGTAGTTAGGCACATATAGGTTTAGCAGTATTAACTCCAGTGTAGAACCAAAGATTTCTGTGATATTTATCTTTTAATATTGGTCTGGTCATCTATTAGTAATGTTCTTTAATATAATGGAACCCTTTTATATTAAAGTTTATACATGTTATTTTACCCAGATAGCTTGAGGATCGATGTCAGCAGCCTATCCAAACCATCAGCAGCGCATTCTAAATTGTTGAAAAGGACCATCGTCGGTGCATTGAACATTTGCCATACTGTAAAAGGACCATCATTACTGTCCTCATCCATAATTAAGTACTTAGTAAGTGTGTCTAAATTTTATGAAATATTTATTAGTGAATAAATTAAAAACACATTTTTGATAGAGTTTTCTTGGCGCTGTATTTGGCGGTTCATATTAAACTATCAAAACATGTCGAAACCGGCAAATGATGATATTTATTGACAATATTAACATTTGACAGAACATGCAAATTCTTGACAGTTATTCTTTTTAATTTTATTTTCACAGCCTTAGCTTCTCGCTCTTAGTCCAACTATGTTAGGATGAACTCACATATTCTACTAAATCATCAAAGGATGATTGAGTATGACTATGAAAAAGGCGGTTCTATACGATCTCCTATATTTCATAGAAAATGTATTTTATAGTGTACGATATATATTATATTTATTTCTTATCGCTCATTTTTTTACTTATAGAAAATTATTTTCTATTTTTAGTTCAGCTTGTTTCAAATGCGCGTTTTTTTAAGTTTTTTAAACTATTATTTATGTTTTCTTTCTTAGCCTTATGGATGATAATTTTATAATTGGGAAAATAGATTTTTAGTGCATCATATAATGTGAAAACAGTTCTCTCTTGGTCACAAACCCAAATACTAAGTCACATTGAGCTTGCATCAAAATTGGCGAACTTGTAAATACATTTTCAACGCCCTTTTTACCACCTTAGGGGATGATTTTCCTAAAACGGTCTATTATATTAAACCGCAAATCTGAACACTAAGTTACATTGAGCCTGCATCAAAATTAGAGGACTTTCATACAAACTTTCATGCTCTATTTAACCCTTATGGGGGTGGATAAATAAAGACATATATATATAGAATATTTTATTGTGACTGGTCCTTGCTAAGCATGCAAAGTTTCAAGTTAATCCGATGTTTCAAAGTGGGTTAAAATCGCGTACAAAGATTCTGTTACAAACATACATAGATACATATCAATGAATCTATGTATGTTTGTAACGGTAAATGTATGTATGTATCAACATAAATACGACCGAAGCTAATAAAAGCGTGTCAACAAATAGAATTTCACCTATCGTCATTAACCGTGTCTGTAAATCAAATAAATTTATTTAAAATAAAATAACAAATATTTCGTTATAGAATGTGCATTTTCAAAAAGTACCATAATAAGTAACTATATACCAAACAGTATCAGTGTTATACAATTTGAAGTAAGGGAACACAACTATAATATTTTTAAAATAAATTGTTACGTTAAATTAGGCGGTTCCCGATGTTTGCGTAAACATCGTCTGTATTTGTATCACACTGCGCTCTGCGCATCCTTTTAGTACACATAATATAAAAAATGCGGATAAATTGAGTTGAAACAAGCAATAAGATCGATCCTATCGATTATATTGTTCTAAAAACCTGAAATATTTTAATTGATAACGATGTACATAATATTTAAAACATATATGAAAAAATTAAAATTTCATCAGTTATATTTTATTATTAATTATTTATCATGATTAACCTTTTGAGCGTCACATCAAAAAGCATATCCGTATCTTGTAAGCTAAGGCTCTCCGAAGCAGAAAATCAAATAGAAAATTATCATTTTAGGATAAAAAAGTTTTATATGCTGTGGCTGATGATAAACTAAACAAAAGTTTTTAATATAGATATAAAATTATAAAAATATTTATAAAGAATGTTAATTTAGATTTACAGTTAACTTTTAATTGCGCCAGCTGTGCGCTTTATCTACAAATTATTTTTTCGATTACTCGCTAAGACATGAAATTATGATTACATGGATTTTCACGCCATCACTAGTACTACAGTCTACAGTTGCAAGATGGACTCCGTTGAGGCAACATGATTGGTCACGTTGTATTTGGTTCTGTTTTAACGTAAACAGCCGAAGCATGAACTACGAAAGCAGCATCAATGTTGAATGCACCTTAAACAGAGACTACTTGATGGACATCATGCAACAACGTGTAAAATACTAAAAAAACTATGACCTTAAATCCAGAAGTTAAGAATGTCATATTCGACGTTTCGTGAATTGCTTTCCATAGTAAAATTTCAGTTGTCTCCGATGTCGTCAGACACGGTCGCGCGTTTGCATCTATTGTCGCGATAGCGCTTCCAGATCCTGATTACATAATTACATTTGTAACAATATACATACAAAATAACAGTAGATGACATTTTTAACAATTTTGAAGTGAAATTTTTGTTGACGAAAAAAAAATGTCATCTACTTTCCCTGACTTTGTGCAATTCGTCGACCAAAAAAAAGGTTATTCTTCGATCACAATCCAAACAAAATTTACTACTAAAAACTGTAATTACCCATTACAGTAGACACGTTGAAAATACAGTAGATCTAGTGTAAAAATTACAGTGCATCTGGAAGCACTTTAACACGCATTAGTATAAAGCTATAAAGTGGGCCAGGGGCCTTATACCCAACATTTAATATTAAAATACCAATTATTTTTCAAATTTTATTGGTAATATCATACATCATAACTTATATGTAAATATTACAAAACAATTATTTGCAAAAGAAATAAACCAAAATATTATAATTTCTATATTTTTATATTAATATTTGAATAAACTAACGACGAAATATTATACATGTATGCACATTTACATAGATTACAAGGCCTTTTAACTAAATACTAAATTGGCTACTACAAATAGGAAGTGTGAATAGAAAAGAAAATGTGATGATTTAATAATATTATAAAGTCTGCTTGAACTTGTCTATGTCAATAATTTGCTATCACAAATAGAAAGAAGCATGTTGTGGAAACTTGTCAATATTTTGCTAAAGAACTTCTCATAAATTATATTATCAATAACTTTGTTGCTAAAATTGTTACATGAGTTAATCTATGTTTAGAATCTTTTATTTTCCTATTTAATATAATTCTTTTTTTATAAATCTTTCAGCGTTAAGGCGTTGAATTCAATCGAAACTTATTAGCTCCGCTGTATTATTATTATGTTCTGCCTTAACAGGTGTTTGGGCTTGTTGGTTGGCAGAGGGTTGACCAGTTGGGCCATTGTTGAAATTTTGTTGTTGCATCTTCATCTGTTGGGCTTGCATATTCTGTGGCATTTGCTGTGATTGAGACATTTGCTGCCCTTGACTAGGAATCTGCTGTGGCATCTGGTCATGCATATGTGGAGCCTGGGGCATCTGTTGAGGCATGCCAGGCATGATTTGATGAGGCATGTGTTGCCCTTGCATCATTTGTTGACCTTGTTGGCCAGCCAGCTGATTTGGTGGCATCTGTTGGCCTTGGTTCATAACTTGCATGTTTTGCTGTGGAATGTTCTGACCATGGGGGAGCATTTGGTGTCCTTGCATCGCCATTTGCTGTCCTGGAGCCTGCACAGGTGGGCCTTGCATAGAAATATTTTGGCCTTGCGCAATTTGAGCCTGTTGAGGTTGCTGGGGAAGAGGACCTTGTGACTGTGGTGTTTGTGGACCTTGGTGTAACACCCCTTGGCTTGTAGGAGGTAAGTGATTGGGCATTGACATATTCTGTGCCTGGGCTGGTAACTGGCCCTGCATCATGGGTTGACCAGGAATTTGCATTTGTCCAGATATTTGTGGTTGTTGCATGTTAGGTATCTGTGAACTTGCCTGCTGATTTTGTTGATTTGGCTGGTTCATGTTCAATTGGTAGCCTGTTACAGGCACTTGTTGGTTAGGTCCTGGTTGATTTCCTTGCATTAAAGGCATTCTAATGTTCTGCATTTGCATAAGCATGGGGTTATGAGGATTCATTTGCTGACCCATGGAGATGGGAGGCATCATCGGGGCTTGGGGCTGTTGACCTTGATTAGGTACATTTTGCTTTGGTAGTTGCCCTGCTTGAGGATTCTGTTGGCCTGGTTGTCCAGTCATACCATTCGCAATATTCTGCGGCATCATTTGGTGTACGCCGGGCTGCATTGGCATGCGCATTTGATGCATCATCATCTGTTGTTGTATCGGGATTTGCTGTCCAACCCCTGGACGTAAGTTTGGTTGGTTCAGTGACGCTTGAGCAGTAATGGGTGGTTGACTAATTGGCACACCAGATGTAGACATGGTGTATGAGGTTGTCATTTGTGGCATAGATTGAGACATGGTACCCATCTGATTCAGTGTCATGGGCACATTAGCTTGTGACATTTGTGGCTGACCAGGCATAGGAATGGATCCATCTGTGGTCGGTTGGGGCCCCATTTGGGGTTGGAACTGTATATTAGCATATATGGGTTGATTGGAGTAGCCGGATTGAAATTGGTGCATTGATACAGCAGGCATGTAATAGCCACTGTTAGCAGACATCATGTACTGATGTTTCTGTTGCTCTTGACGCATCTGCATTTCCCTTTCTTGCTCCTGTGAAACAAAAAAGGCTTTAAAATATCTATTATGTGCTTCAAATGTGTAACCAAGGCCATTAACATATTTGTAGAATGTAGTGTAAAGGTAGAATTATAAATTATTTTAGAAATTGGCATTGAAAGTAAAACATAAATTATGTAAGGTAATCAAAATAAAAATCTGTCACAAATTGTAATAGCCATGTTGAAAGCCAGATGTCTTAAATGTTACTGTTGCAATAGAACACATTCATAGCTTTGGATAAATAATTAAGTAGGTTGTCTGTAATACATAGATTCCTTTTTTTTATCAGTGCGTCTTGTAGCTAATGAGCATGTAGTCCATCTGATCGTAAGTGGTTACTTGCAACAATGGACATCTGTAAGCAACTTAATGTAAAACAGTTCTAACTGAAGTTGAAATCTATCACAAGTATGTTGGTACTTCTGAGGACCAAAATGGTCGCTTCATATATAAGGGAACCATAAAGAACACATTTATAGCACCAACAATACAAACCTGCACCCTCTGCAGCGCGAGCTGCCGCTGATACTGCAAGTACTCGTGCTTCTTCTTCCTCATAGCCTGGAGTTTGGCAGCCATTTGCATCTGTCGCTGGCGCTCCGCCGCCTCGGCCGCTTGAGCGATGCGCGCAGCGTGCTCCGCTCGTAACGTATCTAACGCAGCTCGGCTGTCGCGCACTTGGTTTACTTTATCCTGAAAGAGGGTTTACATATAAGAACTTTGTTGCAAAATTGAGAAATATTTTATTTTGTTTCATTAATCAGAGTGAGATTTTACAACAAAATGTAGTTAGAAGTACCTAAGAATACTTTTTTTAGTGAAGTTTTTTTTTTGAAAAAAGCTTACGTTGTATTTTTTATGTTACATTTTTACTTTAAAGTTTAACAACAAAAATGAACTGTTGTTATTCTATTTCAGCGAGTTTGGTTTGTTATATTAATACTATTACATATGTTAGCATGTTGTTACAATTTATATTAACATGTCAAAATTGTTCAGTTTACTTTCTCTCTTCACATTACAACATAACTATCTTTAAATAGGTTGGTTTATCATCGTACAATTAGGTTTAGAGTGACATCACTAATCTAATCATAGTATCTAAACATATATGCAAAGTTTGTAATATAAAAGAAAAGACTACACAGAAGTCATAGACCAGAAAGAAATCCTACAAGATTATGAATATATATTGTTAAAAACAAAAAAACATATAAAGTTTAATAAAAAGTAAAACACTTGTTAACTAACCTGTAAGCTTTCTAAGTACACACGCTTGTCGTCTTGTTGCTGAATGTAACGTAACAATCGAGAGTGCATCGCTGTAATATTCATGAACAATGTTTGTACTGATGTATCATTGGCGATCGAACGTCCTCTGTAATTAGGAAAATAAACTCAATCATATAATTACCTTGTCTTGGAGCTAAGATTATTAATTTTTAGATATTGATTATTAACATAGAGTTCCGAAAGTAATCTTACCGCGAGGAGTTACTCTTCATTCTGTTGACAAATATCTCTACCTGAGATTTGAGAGATTCAACAAACTCGTCAATTTCCTTGTCTTCAGCATCGTCTTCTTGTGTTTGTTTTGTTGGAGGCTTTATGAAATCCTAAAAAAATGTTTTAAAAATAAAAGAAATGCTAAAATTTTCAAGTAATATATGACAAGATACTTAATGTGTATTTCATTTTATTCTAAAATCTGAGAACAGTCGATTGTTGACGCGTATGTATTAATGCATGCGAAATAATGTTGGCGTCTATGCGGTTGTGTTACGATAGATATAATTTCATTAATAACTCAGTATCAAACACGCATCACTGCTTGGTACATATCTGATACATTCTCTGTCTGTAGATATGAATGAACCTTTAGTAGTTTAGGGACAGAATTGACCATTTTCAATCAAAGAAGTTACAGGATGGTGTTTACTTCTAAATAGATCTGTATCTGTTTCACCACCATAATGAATTTAAAGGCTCCCTATTACTTTTAACGGAATGCCAGTATACCTCAGTGGATTCATGCGTCCCGTGGGAAGAAGGCGCGGTGGGTGCAGCGGCGGTGTCACGGGACAGTCTCTGCTCCCAGTAATTCCTATCCAGATAACGGGAGAGTTCCGAGCTGGCGGTAGTGCTGTGTTCTGGCGACGCGCTCACCGACGACGGAGTTGGGGACACTGGGAAAATAGAAAACGAACAAATATAAAAAATATGTAACTCGAATTTAATATATTCTCCCTTTTTTAGGTTAAAAATAACACAGGTCATTATGTAAATTAACTAAATAATATGTCGAAAACAAATAAAACCAGTTGTAGGTGTATAACTATAATAATTAATTACCTCTTAACATAGATTTAACACTTTAAAAATGGTCTACGACCTACAAAACAATTTGTACAAAACTAAAGGAAAGTTATACTCTAAATAGGTATATATATATAAGAAATCAATTTAAAAAACAATTTAAATTAAAATCAATTACTTCAATGAAATTAATTAAATGAAATAAATGTTATTAAACATTCTTTCGTTGCCAGTACTTACATGCATTCTTATTTCAACAGAATTACATACAATACATTCTGGTAAACATTAAAACAGAGTGCCCCTCTAAGGGGCCCCAGGATCGATTCAAGGTTGCATATTTCAAATTACAAATTTAAATAACTGCATGGAATACCGTGTACTGACTATATTTTTCTTTTACCTTACCAACTAACAGTTTTAACTTAATTGTTTGCATCTGTTGGTAATACCCATTAATTATAAATATTAAATATCCATTAATCAATAAACAAATTTATCATACCTGTTGGATGTAAAGAAGTGTCTGGTGCAATGTGAGAGCGGTTACGCCGCTCTTTCTCTTTTTGTTCTGCCTCAGATTGGCTCAAAGCAAGAGCCAGCTGTAATTCCTCCTCTTCTTGAAGTTCCTCGGCTGACTTGCCTGGTCGTTTCTATCAAACGGTTAATAATATAACATTAATTTTGTTACTTTAAAAAGGTCAATTAATTGACGATAGGCTGATATTTGTTCTTATTTGATAAATACAAGTGTATCACATGATAAGTTATAAGTATGGACAGCAAAGACTATGAATATAGTGTATATCGTTGCTTATATAACAATACCACTTAAGTGATATTTGGTGACTTTTGAGGAGCAACAAAAAACTGTAATTTTGTATGAAATTCTTCTGAAAAAATATACAGTTACAATTACATTCAAGTTATATTTGGTAACTTTTCAGGAAAGAAATTGTATATCTTGTCTGAAGAATTTAATACAAAATATACAGTTTTTTGTCTCTTCTCAAAAGTTACCAAATATCACTACTGCAGTATTGTTATATAAGCGACGATATGCTTTGTCAACATTAACTTATTATTTTAATAATGCATTTATGTTAGCAATACTATGGCGTTTATTGTTGACATCATGAAACAGTTATTAGTTGAATTTATTCACAAATACAGCATAAAAAAATTGAAGTTAAGCTTATTTCATGTATATTGTACATTGCTAAGTTTGTGACAAGTCCTAGAAATTATGAGACCTTGTACTAATGTTGCTAGTGAAAGCAGGTATAAGAAAAAGACTCATGGACATGGCAATATTTTTATTACTATATTAATTAATAAGTTTATAATCTATATTACATTACTATGAGGATTACGGAAGATATCATAAAAAAATATTAACAAAATAATGTCATAAATCGAAATATCAAATAAGCCTAATTTTAATTTCAGTCTAAATGTAAATTATATCTAATAAAATGCAAACTTCACAATGTCAAGATTTAAAAAAGGGTGTTAGGTTGGACAACCTAATTCTGTCTCAATCGCCTAACAAACTTTGGTGTCTCGGGTACCGTTAGTGGAGCCACAGATCTTTCTGGAACAAACGGAACCATAACAGGGACTGGTTTTGCGTGATGTATTAGTTTGGCTCGTAATTCTGCTTTAGCTCTCTCCTCTGCTTCTAACTGCTCTTGCTCCTTCAGCTTTCTTAATTTCTCATTTTCTTCTTCCTTCTCTCTGAGCAAACGTTCAAATTCTTCTCTTTCTGCCGCTCGTTTTTCAGTAGTCAAATCAAATGGCTTCGGTTTGATTATGTGGAAAGGTTGATACACAGGTTTGAATGGTTCCTTATAGAGTACATTGGCCGGTCGAGCTTCAAACTTAACATGATTTTCTTTGTTTTCAGATGAAGTATTTGAGGCGCTACTTTTAGCAGTAGCACTTCTCATCTGCTTCTTGACTGCACCAGGTAGAGGATGTGCCTTAAATTGGCACGCAAGTCTCCTTTCCTCTTCTATTTGCTGTTTAATTCTCTCCTCTCTGCGTCTCTTCAACTCTTCATCTCGTTTTTCAAATGAGAATGGTTCTGGTTTCACTGGTCCATGGCGTTGCACTGGTTTCTCTGCATTTTTGCTTGGTTGATGTGCATGCTTGTTTGCGACTTCGCATCTATTGGACTCTTTAAGATGATCAGCAGAATTAGCTCTTTTATAATGAAACTTAGGCGTTTGTGGTTTAGTTACTTGTACTGGTGGTTTTACGGGAACCTGTGGCTTTTCAAGTATATGTTTGGGGGCCGGACGGGCCTTGAACTTTTGAACTTGACCTGGTGATTGGGTGGTTTTCTTATGCACTTCAGTTAACTTGAACGGCTCCGGAACCGTTATAGGTTTTCTTTGGACTTCTGGCAAGTTTTTACTGCCCTCAATAACTGACTTAGGAATAGGATTTGCTTTGATCTTGAATTTTTTAATTTCTTCTATTTCCATCTCTTCTTTTTCCTTTTGGGACAGGATGTGATGAGGTCTGGCGCGAGCTTTACAACGCAGCATCGGCGATTGTGGAACGGTTAGACCCGATGGACCAGGGGCGACGCTCGATCGGAATATTTTCGGCCGAGTGGAATGAAAACGACCCGGTGTGTCTCGTTGATAGTGGTATATGGCCTCCGCCATCGACACGAATTTAGTTCTGGACAGCTCGTGAGTAACTTCTACGGGTTTGCGATACCTTTGATAGATGTCTTGTTGTTCATCGTGCAGTTGTAAATTTAAAAATTCCTCTTTGATCGCTGCTATATCATTCATAGATAAAGACTTTCTCATCGATCCATATTCGTTTTGGAACGAACAATCCAATTTGTTGTGATCACCAAAATCATCATCAATAGGTGTGACTGGTTCGTCCTTTATGTGCAATTTCCCGTTTGGCGTAAAATGTAATTCACCGCGGAAATTTGTTACATGATTCCTAGCCATTTCCACTAAATAATCACTGTCCTAACAAATCGTCGAATAATAATTTAAGACTTCTTTCTTGCCCCCAATTTCGAATCTTGTCGTTATTTTTGAAGTAACGCTTTTACTCAACTTTGAATTGAAATGGTTGTCAAAGTCAAATCTAGTTTTAAATTGTTGCACAGTTGCCATGTGTAAAATCAGTTGGCAGCATTGATAGATATCTAGTAAGGCGTTACGTACATCGTAAAACACGTTTCTGTAACAAATTACGTGTAGTATGCAATATATAACAAATTTATACAAAATTAAATTTTAGCAATTTTACAATGGTTTTTAAGTAATAGCGATTTTGTTAAAATCTACGAAGATAAAATGGCTGCGCCTGTCAGTACGTATAACCTAAACGTCAACTTATTGACGTGATGTCAGATTGACAAGGAAACAAGCGGCGCTGAGTAATTTAATTTATTGTACTTTAATACACGGCAAAAGTGAATTGTGTTTGTTCAATTACTTCTATTAACAAATAGAACACTATTAACGTTATTAAACCACTTCAAAATGTCGCAAGCGTTGCCAAACCCAAATACTCTGTTACCACTCGAACTCGTAGACAAGTGTATCGGATCTCGGATTCATATTATTATGAAAAACGACAAAGAAATGGTTGGTACTCTTCAAGGCTTCGACGACTTCGTGAATATGTTGTTAGACGACGTCACAGAATACGAATCAACGCCAGAAGGAAGGAAAATAACGAAATTGGATCAAATTTTACTAAACGGTAACAATATTGCAATGTTGGTCCCGGGTGGAGAAATGCCCGGAGATTCTTACGAGGGACAGTGAAATTCCATTATTTAGTGTTAAGCTTAATAAATAAAGTAATTGGAAGTGAAAACGAACTCTTGTTTTAATCATTTTATGTTATACAGGTAACCTATAAATCGCGTGAATACGCAAATCATGTTTGCGACCTAATATTTCTATATTAGTAACATAATTTTAGTCAATAAATCTCTGACATAATGTGATATTATATGTACTAATCATTATACATATTTCCATATACTTTTTTTTAATTTAAAGGAACAATATTGAGAGATGATTTGTATTCCCCGTGTGTCCTATTCTCCTAGAATTTTATAAAGCTTTTGTTAAAAATATTTATCAATTACCTATACAATAATAAGGCCTTCGACTGCTTTTGAATAAATAACAAAAAAAAAATGTCAATAACATCATCAGTTATCCTTTTTTATTTCTCAAATTATAACTACTCACTTCATAGCATAATTCAGAAGTATGGTAGCTCTTATTCCTCATTTAGACATACAAAAGTTAAAAAGATTAAGACAAATAGATAAGAATAGATTATAAGCACTCCTGTTATAAAAAAAAAAGGAATTTACTTCTAACATTGTAATTTGCTAAAAGTACTAAGTGTTAAAATTTGTTTGAATTAAATTTTCAGACCTAAATGTGTAAGAAACTTCGTAAAAGTGTATTTTACTGACTTACCTGGGGCTGTGCTGTTCCATAGTCACTGGAGGTATCAGCAATTTCCAGTTTAGCTGTCGATGAAGGAGGGCGGCTCACTTTGTCAAAACAGGCATCACACACTCGCACCTATAAAAAAGCATACTTTGATGTGTGAAGCTTATTTAATTCTGATATTAGTAGGATAGCTATCAGTGAAATAGCGAGCGAGCATGCGAGTGAGCTTTGATATGAGATTGGAAAAAATCTAAATGAAAGCATACATGTTTACTTGTACATAATTATACAAAAACCTTTTTCTTATAATAACAAGCTTAATCTACAAACAAATATCATTTCATTTAACATTTATTACACAACTACTGACCCTTGTGTGACCCTGTCATGCATACATGTATAAATAATAATCATTTAATTATCAACACGCTACAACTAACATTGGTCATGCCCTAGTGCATAGAATAAAGCTACATTAACAAAAATACACGTTGAAGCTATACATTTTAATATTTTCAGCTTTGCCTTTAACAGATGAAGATTGCCACTACTAACCTCTTTTTCAATACCAAACTTAGGCAGAGTAGACGTTTTAGAGCTGCATTGCTGACAGAACACTTGACCACACGCACGGCAGTGATGCCGGCGCAACATCAAGGTGAAGGCGACACGACATCTGAACATAACAGAAAAATTAAGAAACTATGTTTGAGTAAC